>SNQJ01S0012691.1:38434-61641 GCA_010110895.2 Picea sitchensis
GCCATCGACGATGAATGCTCTTTAAAGCTCGGGGGTGACGGCTGCGTGGGGCACGAGCCGGGCACATGGCTCCGTGCCCCGCTGGCCGCCCCCTTCACCCGCACTTTGCCAAGTATCCCACGATACCACCCCATCCGGGGAGCCATTAAAGAACTTAACTAACTAATAAAGACAACATTAATATAACAATACAAATATAACAAGTGTTGTGTGGCAGCGTAGTCCCTGCCAAGTAGCTTAGACGGTAAATTTTGGAAAATGGGGTCGAATTGTAAATGACGGAAGTGTTTGGTGCAAAATGTATATCACAGAAGTGTTGTGTGCAACATGTATATCACGAAACAGGAGGGCATAAGAAATCGATAGCGCTAAGTCATGACGAATTGTAGAGTACAGAAGTTTTGGGTGCGAGTTTTATAATAGCACTAACCCGGGGGCAATAAGCGAACCAACCCGCCTATCACATAACATGGGGCATAAAATTGTGTTAGCGCTAAGGCGTGACCGCACGGAGAGATAATTGGCTAAGTGTTGAAAGGAACTACGGTCGGTTGGGCTCATGATGTGACGATATAGGACCAATCGACGAGTTCGAAAAAAGTCAGGTTCAAGTTTAAGTATATTTATTTAAATTGTATTTATATTAATGTATCTCAATAGATAATTTGTGGTCCAAATGTAGACCCTGTTCCAATATGTGGACGAATTGTAGACCACAAAAGTTTTTGGTGAAAGATGTATACAACAGAACTATAGATGACACAAGTTTTGGTTGTAAGATCTAGAATAGTGCCAACCCGGGGGTCAGTCGAACTCCTCTAAATCATTGTTGAACACGTTTTTTGGTTGTTGATGCCAATAAGCGAACATGTGCATTGAATTGTCATGAGTAGAAGCATAATATATATACAATTTGACAAGTGGGGCCTTATGTTTCTTCAGGAGCCCTTGTCACCCTATTTTGAAGCCCATCCGACCATTTTCCCCCTCTACTCTCTCTTTCTCGTTACTTAGCCGTTTTTACGAAAATGTCCCAATGTGTGTGTTGGTGGACGGACCAATTCACATTTGTGCCGGTGCTTTTGTATCGTGACTCCGATCGACCGCTAACCATTAGATGCCTAGCCACTTTTCAGATCGTGGATTCCCGGATAGGCGGGCTCTATAACCGGGGTCAAATTGTATATGAAGCAAGTGTTTGGTGCAAAATGTATATCACGGAAGTGTGGTGTGCAACATGTATATCACAGAAAGGGGGCATAAGAAATCGATAGCGTGAAGTCGTGACGAATTGTAGAGTACGAAAGTTCTGGCTGCAAGATGTATATCGCGCACTTGTACATTACATAAGTTTTGGGTGCAAGATGTATATCGTGCACTTGTAGATGACGAAAATTTTGGGTGCAAGATTTATAATAGCGGCAACCCGGGGGTTGGTCGGACTGTCGTAAATTGTTGTTGAATACATATATCACGGAACAAGGGGCATAAAAATTTGAGAACACTAAGTCGCGATCCCACAAAGAGATAATTGGCTAAGTATTGAAAGGAACTGCGGTTGGTGGGGCTCATGATGTGACGATATAGGACCAATCAACGAGTTCGAAAAAAGTCAAGTTGAAGTTTAAATATATTTATTTAAATTGTATTTATATTAATGTATCTTAATATATTATTTGTGGGCGAAATGCAAACCATGTTCCAATATGTGGACGAATTGTAGACCATGAAAGTTTTGGGTGCAAGATGTATATGGTGGAACTGTAGATGGGGCAAGTTTTGGGTGCAAGATCTATAATAGTGCCAACCCGAAGGTCGGTTGGGCTCTCGTAAATCGCTGTTGAATACGTTTTTTGGTTGTTAATGCCAATAAGCGAACCTGTGTACTGAGTTGTAACCAGTAAAAGCAAAAGGAGTTTGAATTGAAGATGGCATGAATACCCTCTTCATGTTACACATTTTGCACTGAAATGGGGTCGAATTGTAAATGACGGAAGTGTTTGGTGCAAAATGTATATCACAGAAGTGTTGTGTGTAAAACATATATCACGGAACATGGGGCATAAAATATCGATAGCGCTAAGTCGCAACCCCATGGAGAGATAATTGGCTAAGTGTTGAAAGAAACTGCGGTCGGTGGGTCTCATGATGTGACAATATACGACCAATCAATGAGTACGAAAAAAGTCAGGTTAGGGTTTAAATATATTTATTTAAATTGTATTTATATTAATGTATCTTAATAGATTATTTGTAGGTGAAATGAAAACCATGTTCCAATATGTGGACGAATTGTAGACCACGGAAGTTTTGGGTGCAAGATGTATACGGCGGAAGTGTAGATGACGCAAGTTTTGGGTGCAAGATCTATAATAACGCCAACCCGGGGGTCGATCGGGCTCCCATAAATTGTTGTCGAATACATTTTTTGGTTGTTAATGCCAATAAGCGAACCTGTGCACTGAGTTGTCACGAGTAGTAGCAGAATATATATACACTTTGATAGGCAGGGCCTTATGTCTCCTCGGGAACCCTTGTCACCCTATTTTGAAGCTCGTCCAACCGTTTTTCTGCTCTACTCTCTCTTTCTTGTTACTTAGCTGTTTTTTCGAAAATGTCCCAATGCGCGCGTTGGAGGACGCACCAGTTCAAATTTGCGCTGCTGCTTTTATATCGTGACTCTGACCGACCGCTAACCATTCGATGCCTAGCCACTTTTCAGATCATGGATTCCCGGATATGCGGGCTCTATAACGGGGGTCGAATTGTATATGACACAAGTGTTTGGTGCAAAATGTATATCACGGAAGTGTGGTGTGCAACATGTATATCACGAAACAAGGGGCATAAGAAATCGATAGCGTGAAGTCGCGACAAATTGTAGAGTACAAAAGTTCTGGGTGCAAGTTGTATATCGCGCACTTGTAGATGACGAAAGTTTTGGGTGCAAGATTTATAATAGCGCCAACCCAGGGTTGGTCAGACTCTCGTAAATTGTTGTTGAATACGTATATCATAGAACATGGGGGCATAAAAATTTGATAGCGTTAAGTCGCTATCCCACAGAGAGATAATTGGTTAAGTGTTGAAAGGAACTGCGGTTGGTCGGGCTCATGATGCGACGATATAGGACCAATCAATGAGTTCGAAAAAAGTCAGGTTCAAGTTTAAATATATTTATTTAAATTGTATTTATATTAATGTATCTTAATAGATTATTTGTGGTCGAAATGCAAACCATGTTTCATTATGTGGACAAATTGTAGACCACGAAAATTTTGGGTGCAAGATGTATAGGGAAGAGCTGTAGATGGTGCAAGTTTTGGGTGCAAGATGTATAGGGAGGAACTGTAGATGGTGCAAGTTTTGGGTACAAGATCTATAATAGCGCCAACCTGGGGGTCAGTTGGGCTCCTGTAAATCGCTGTTGAATAGGTTTTTTGGTTGTGAATGCCAATAAGCGAACCTGTGCACTGAGTTGTCACTAGTAAAAGCATAATGAATTTGAATTGAATATGGCATGAATACCCTCTTCGTGTTACACATTTTGAATTGAAATGTTTCGATATATACAATTTGACAGGCGGGGCCTTACGTCTCCTCAGGAACCCTTATCACCCTATTTTGAAGCCCGTCCAACCGCTTTCCGCAGTTGAAACATACATAAAAGATCTTGCTAGGAAATGGATTATCAATTGCAAAGTTGAATATATCGGACGTTCTTTTCCCTCTTCTATACTCAACGAAATTCCTGTTTGTTTTTCCATTCTACTATCTCTTTCTCGTTACTTAGTCGTTTTTCCAAAAATGTCTCAATGCGCGTTGGTGGACACACCCATTCACATTTGTGCTCATGCTTTTATACCATGACTCCAACCGGCCGCTAGCCATTTGATGCCTAGCCACTTTTCAAATCACGGATTCCCTGGTAGGTGGGTTCTATAACCGGGGCCAAATTGTAAATGACGCAAGTGTTTGGTGCAAAATTTATATCATGGAAGTGTTGTGTGCAACATGTATATCACAGAACAGGGGGGGCATAAGAAATCGATAGCACTAAGTTGCACAAAGTTGTGCATTGAGTTGTCACTAGTGAACGCATAATGAATTTGAATTGAGGATGGCAGGAACACCATCTTCGTGTTACACATTTTGCACTGAAATGTTCTGATATATACAATTTGACAGTCGGGGCCTTATGTGTCCTCGAAAATCCTTGCCACCCTATTTTGAAGCCTGTCCGATCGCTTTCCACGGGCATTTTTGTGCTCGCCACCTTTGCACTTCTTTCCAAGTATATGCAATAAGTATACAACTTCTCCAGAAATATGCAGAAAAGATCTTCTGAGCAAATGGGATATCTATCACAGATGTGAATATATTTACCCTTGTTTTAGGTCTTCTATACTTTTATCTTTTATCACATAATTGTTGGGTGCAATATGTATATGACGAAAGTGTTGGGCGCAAGATGTATATAACGGAACACACATGATAAGAATGCGATAACGTTAAGTTTGGACGCCACGGTCAGATATTTGTCCAAGTGTTGAAAGGGACGATAGTTGGTCGAGTTCCTGATGTGAAGATATAGATGGAAATGAGGATTTGACAGTCAGCTAACCGATCAACCTGCGGACAATCCAGGAGCACGAGAAAGTCAAGTTCAAGTTTAAAGAGATTTTGTTTATGTTTATTTAAAATGTATCTTACTAGATTATTTGTGGTACAAATGTAAACCATGTTCAAATTTGAATGGTGTTTTGTAATTTTATATCGTGACTCTGACCAACCGCTAGCCATTCGATGCCTAGCCACTATTCAGATTGCGGATTCCTGGGTAGGAGGGCTCTATAACTGGGGTCGAATTGTAAATGACGCAAGTGTTTGGTGCAAAATTTATATCATGAAAGTGTTGTGTGCAACACGTATATCACGGAACATGGGGGCATAAGAAATCGATAGCGCTAATTCGCGACGAATTGTAGAGTACATAAGTTTAGGGTGTAGGATGTGTATCACGCACTTGTAGATGACGAAAGTTTTAGGTGCAAGATTTATAATAGCGCGAACCCAGGGGTCAGTCGGACTCCCGTAAATCGTTGTTTTATACGTATATCAAGAAACATGGGGCGCCCAACGCAAGGGTCGATCGGGCTCCCGTAAATCACTGTTGAATACATTATTTGCTTGTTAATGCGAATAAGCAAAGCTGTGCACTGAGTTGTCACTAGTGAAAGCAGAATGAATTTGAATTGACGATGGCAGGAACACCTTCTTTGTGTTACACATTTTGCATTGAAATGTTCCAATATATACAATTTGATAGTCAGGGCCTTACGTCTCGTCGGGAACCCTTGCCACCCTATTTTGAAGCCTGTCTGACCGCTTTCCACGGGTATTTCCGTGCCCACCACCTTCACACTCCTTTCCAAGTATATGCAATAAGTATATAACTTCTTCATAAACATGCAGAAAAGATGTTGCGAGCAAATGGGATATCTATCACAGATGTCAATATATTACCATCTTCTATACTTATCTTTTATCACGGAATTGTTGGGTGCAAAATGTATATGACGGAAGTGTTGGGTGCAAGATGTATATAACAGAATAAGCGGGATAAGAATGTGATAATGCTAAGTTGGGACGTCGCGGTGAGATATTTGGCCAAGTGTTGAAAGGGAAGGTCGTCGGTCGGGTTCCTGATGTGAAGATATAGATGGAAATGAGGATTTGACAGTGCGCTAACCGATCAACACACGGACAATCCAAGAGCCTGAGAAAGTCAGGTTCAAGTTTAAAGGGATTTTGTTTATGTTTATTTAAAATGTATCCATATCAATGTATTTTACTAGATTATTTGTGGTCCAAATGTAAACCATGTTCGAATTTGAATGGTGTTTTGGGCTCAATTTTTTTTGCTCAAACCTACAAGGAACAGAGAAAAAAATATATGACTTTACATTTTGTATATCGAAGAATATTCTGAAATATAGGAAGCTGCAATACATGCACAATATAGAACATGAACGTGTACAACAAAATGAGTTAATTTTACGCAGAAATACAAATTCCAAATAACAACACCAAGCATTGAATATCAGCATAGAACAACCCCAAATATTTATATTTAGATAAACTGGGTCACATAATACATTTGAGAATATTTCCCAAAAAATGTTGTCTTCGAATTTGCAAAAAAAAACTATAGTTTAGTACATATTCTGTGAAATAAAAATGTGTTTGCCATAATGACTCTGATTGGGACTGCCACAGACTACAAATCAAATATTTACACGAATGAAATTTGTAGAAAGAAGAAATTCGACGATGGAAAACAACAAAACCCGGCAAGAAGAAAGAGAAAATTGTCAGATATGGATTAAAGCTTTGTTAGAATAAGTGGATGAAGACAAAAGAATGTAATCAATATCAACTTACTATGATGGTGTCCCATGGATTTTCATTTCTTTGTTGATGTCCTTTTATGGATTTCCTCGGCTTTGACCTTCATTGGTAATCTGGTCGACAACCTTTTTCAACCATTCTTCGATGTAGCTCCTCATGGGCGCCACGTTCATTTCATGCTGGATTTTTATATTGAAGAGTTCACTTTCCAAGTCCCTTAGATCAATAGACAAGTTGTGCAATGCTTCTTGAATATTTTTGTTTCTAATTGCATAACCGACTAGCGAAGTTTTAACGTCATCTTCACCATATTCAAGAATGCCATATAAATTTTCAAATGACAGTCTTTTATAGATATGAACTTGATCATCAAATGTTTGCTTGGTTAAAAACAACGAGTTTAATATCAATTTCAGGTCCTGGACTTCATTGGTGTTTCCGTCTAGATCTATCTCAGTTAGCTTCTTGAATAGTTTGTCTCTTTTAGATATGTTCGAGCTACATTCTATAACGATACCAATCAAGTTCTTTACCGTTTCTTTCCAGCATGCGTTTAGCTGGTCTATTTGATCTAGGGAAGGGAGATCCTCCTGTCTTCTTCTGAATTCCATCATACCGGTAACTTCATCACCAAATGGTAAAACTGCATCGAGATAAAAACCTTGCTCGTTCTTGAGATCTGCTTGCAGATACTCATGAAAAGAATGTGCTCTTGTTCCAAAAGAGGCCATATTCTTTGACATCTCCCAAGTTTCTGTTATTAATTCCATTTTTTTTTTATATTCTTTTCCACATAGTCTCGGACAGATGGTAGAAGGCTTGTTGATCCTTTTAACTTTGGCGCAAGTGCGGTGGACCCGACCACTGCCAAAGGAGTAGCAAACAATGGAAGAGGTATTAGAGTTGCTTCCAATTCTTTGATTCACGTCTTTAACATGAGGTTTTCCATTTTAAGGCCGCTAATAGAGTTGTCTAGAGCATATCTAGTTGCTTGGTGCATCTTGGATATCTGGGAAGGGCGCATGTTGCGTAGGTTGAACTCTGAACGAGATGTCCCTTTCTTATTCTTTACATCTTTGTTTTCAATAATCAATTTTTTTTATTCACTGTAAAAAATAACACTCTGAAATGCAAAAGACTCTTCTTCGTCCAATGTATCTATGCCAAGTATTTCCATCCTAGGATTGTGAGGAGCAGTTCTCTCTAGGTGATCGTCATCAGGGAACATTTTTTCAATGTCAATTTATAGTTCCATATCTTCGAGGGAGAATAGTACATATCAATTTCTCCCCTCAGTCCCTCTTGTTCTTGGACTATTGTTTTCCATTTTTTGCCAGTGGGAAGCTTGTGACAACTTTCGATTTTGTCGGAGGCAGGGTTCATATCTCCTCCTCCGCCTGAACAACTGTGTGTGACTTTATTACTTGGGTAAGCCGTTGGAGTGATGCTACGAGATGCTGTGGGAGTCGGGGATTGGGCACTTTTTTCAGTCGGGCCTTTTTGGTTCTGCTTGTGCGAATCATTGGTACTGGTACAGAGTCCATTCGGGATAGTGTAAGTGAAAAACCTATTGAAGTAGTTCCTGACCATGATATCCCGGACTTTCAAAGGCATAGACATGAATTGTCCTTTCCTTTTTTCATGGAAAAAATGCAACCATCATATGTACTCCCTTGTTATTCCAGCAAAAAACATTGTACCGGATATGTAACATGGAAGGAAGCAAGGATTTTGTTTAGACCTGAAAATCCTTATAACATTATAGTTCTCCATTTCTTCTATTGTGCCCTTCCTATCCAGGAAGATTGTTGGCTGGCCAGAAAACCGGGGAAAATACCTTCCAAATATCAATGCTTTTAAAAACTGAAACAAAATAATTGAAGACCTTATAAAATTGTTGGCAAGCGTCGTGTCTCCACAATTTCTGGCACAAAAATGTTACTGGGTCAAATTTAGAGTTCAACTTCCTACACATAGATAGTCCAGGAAATTGATATCAATTCGGCACGACGAAAATTAAATAAGATGGCATAAAGAATTTATTTTGCCTCCTTTATTGCAATAACTGGGAAGAGATTTGAATGGAAATCAGCTTGCGGCAATGGAAGATGGTTTGTTTCTTGATCGTAAAATATAAAATATACAAAATCATCCGAGAGATGCCAGTTGCACTTTCTTGTCTCGTTGTCCTCATCAAAAGCCATGCAGTTTGTCGAAAAAGGTTTTTACATGCACTAACCTGTAATATGTCCATGTCTTGGGGAGCGGGCACTGGGTCCTGTAACAACTTCGGCAAGAGGTCTAATTCATTGCCATGCTTCTTTAAGAACTATTTGCAATTCTCACCCTTGAAAGTAGGTGTTGGGTCGGGAAGTGTTAGCATCTTTCGAAATACTTTAGGCGATAGGGAGATTTGGAAATGGTTGCCCATCTGGACAATCCGTTGGTTCGAAATATAGTTCTCGCCGAAGCACGTGACCAAGTTCTTAAAGTAAAAAAAAAACGGGAATACAATGTGTCGTTGCAATTTCAGATGTCGAGATAACTTTCATCTAGGCATAAGTGGACGAGTAGTAGGCATAAGCTATGAAACACTGAAAACGTTGGTCCTCATGCCCGAAAATATTCATGGTATCTCCACAGACATGTTGTCGAGTTGCAGCCATAAGGTGATGAAAACCTTCCTTTGCTCCTCATTGTATTTAAAATGGGCGTTGCAACATCATAATACAATCTTCGGTAAATCTTGGTTCAATGTGTTTTAATGGCAGATGCCCTCGACCTTTTCGCCTTTTAATGCCAATCTTTTCAAAGCTAATAAAAGTGTTATCAATTTGCATTGGGAAAGCATGCAAATGTGGCAGGGAAATCGAGAAACTATTGAAAAGCGGGGAAAACATTGACAACTATGTAATATACCTGGATTTTGACAAAAGCAGGTTCAAGTCAGAAGATAATTTGTTAATATTTACTTAAACAAATTTCATATTATTTTGTTTTATTGTTGTTCTCTATGGCCCAAATGCAAACTATGTTCAAATTGGAATGGTGGAGCAACATTTTCATATGCAAGCAGAGCCTCAAATATGAAAACCTGTAAGGTTCAAAAATTGTGTGCACAATACTAAAGAGCAACATCATGTGAACACCTTTGTAGATGACAGCGGGCCAACACAATATTGAATTCTTGTTACGATGACATCTTAAAAAAACCAAAGCAACCATCATTTTTTTTGCGAATTCAAGATTGACAGAGGAAACTAATCAGATTCCATAATATTCTCCCATAAATGCATTTTAATGGGAGATTTGCTCGAGCTTTCCACTTATTAATGCCAATATTTTCTAACATCTGTGGTGAACTGTCACTAGTAAAATCATAATTAATGTGTATTGGGAAGGGGTGAACGTGGCGGGCATGGAGGAGAATTAAAGATGCTTTGGTACTTTTTTGAACCTGGGAATCCGTGGTGGAATTGTAGATCACCCAAGTTTTGGATGGAAGATGTATACTCGGAACACGGGGAATGAGAGTTCGATAATGTGTATCCAGGAACCCGCGGCGATAAAATTGGCTAAGGAAATGAAAGCACTCGGTCGGACTCGTGATGTTAAGATATAGATGGATATACAATTTGTGAGTTTGATAAAGAGCGAGGCTTGCGATTTCGAGGAGTCGGGGGTCAAATTGTAAATAACCGAAGTTTTGGATGGAAGATGTTATCCGAACACGGGGCATGGGAGTTCGATAATGTATTGGGGGGGAACCCGCAGTCATAAAATTGGTTAACTATTGAGACGAACTGGGAAAAATATCAATACATGCTTTGAAATATCAACAGATGCTGGGAAAAATGAGTCGCAAGCTTTGAGTCCGGGTCGAATTGTAGATCACCGAAGTTTCGGGCGTAAGATGTATATTGCACACACGGGGCATGAGAGTTTGATGACGCCTATGCAGGAACCCGCGACCATAAAATTGGTGAACTATGAAATCGAACGATGGTCGGTCAGAATCGTTATGTAGAGATATAAATGGACATGAAATCTGCCAGTCTGTCGTCCTGGGAACCCGCGAGCATAGACATGGGACTAAGTATAGAATAAAAAATCGATAATAGAGGGGAAGAAAAAAAGGGAGAATGGTTAAGTATAGAAGAGGGAAAAGAAAGGGAGGTAAGAACTGTATGCCAAACAATACAGAGAATACAATCGACATGAAAGAAAACTGTTACGTAGGAACACATGAAAAGAAAAGATGGAGTACAAATTTATTTATTTCAAGATAGCAGCACAAAAAAATATAATTGACACGAAGACAAGTCAATGTACATGAAGATATGGAGTATCCAAGGAGGAAAAAAAGGACAGAGTTGCAAACCAGTTCAACAAATACAGACAGAGTAAACAAAAAACTATTGGATATGGAACACGGGTAGAAAAGCGCACCTTTGCATGGATTCTTCTACATGTCTAGTTATGCGTTCCTTGCGGTGTCTAGTTTTCCTGTTTGTTTCTATGAACAAAAGCAAAAAACAAAACGGACATGAACATAAGTTGACATGTAAAGAAAAATGCAAGTACTATGTACATAGACTAAATAAAATAGATTAAGAGGAATATAGTAACAATTAGTGTTAGAAGAATGTACCTTCTTTTTTTTAGTTCATTCAAGTTTGTGTGTGTGTGTGTGTGTATATATATATTATTTTTTTTGTAAAAAAAAAATTGTGACCAAAATCAATTACAAACCAGGGAAAACTAAGAAGTTGGATATCTCGATTTTCTGCAACAAGATAGACATATATGCTTCGAAGCATAGAAATGTGATTCTGCAATATGTCTGATGTATATTTCATAATTCAAGTGCAACATTAACTTTGTGGTGACCAGACCAATATGTGTAAAAACCAAGGAAAACTAAGAAGCTAGATAATTTGGATTTTTGCAACAAGCTACACAGATATGCTTTGAAACATAGAAATATGACTTTGTAATATGTTTGATGTATATCTCATAATTCAAGTGCAATACCAATTGTATCATGATCAGACCAGTACGTGTCTAAGATAAAGATGATGTATCGAGGAATGGGCACATTTGACCACACTTGGTCAATAAGCGTGTTTTGCACATGGCTTGTGTTGTTCAAAAGAAAGCGGAGAATGTATTTGCACATTTAGGTTTCCAATTCTTTTGTTCTGGCATTATTTTGTAGCATGTCAATATTGAAGTCTCCTACAAGCACAATGGTTCCGTTCAAATGCAAATGGCCTAATGCATTGGAAAGAACATTTAGTATGTTGGAGAATGTTGCATGAGGAGCAGCATACAGATTCAGTATTGCAATTTTTGTTCCATAGAAAAATATTTTTGCAACCACCATCTCAACAGTCTTTTATTCGAAATGTATATGGTCCAAAACTGGTACATGTTTTTTCACCAATATCATCACCCCATGTGTAATATAACTTGATATGCAATTGTGATTTGGAAATTGTTTGTTTTGCATGCATAATGCCATGTATGTTTCTTGCAAGCACATAATATCGGATTGCATTGTATCATAGTCATTGACTATATCATCCATGTGTGCATGTAAGTTGCGTGTGTTAAGGGAGAGAATTGATACATATGACTTTGTTTGTATGAATTGGTAATCATACAACAGATGCCATTTTGCAGTAGTCCCGAGGCGTTCCATTTCAATATCAACGTTCTGTTTGACTTTGAAATTATCTTTTGTAAGAGGACTTAGTAAATACAAGGAGTCTATACTTTTGAAATAGGACAGTGTTGTGTATATAAGTCCATGTATTCGAATTCCAACGGGCTGAAATGCAACACTATCAAGTGTTAGTCCTTGCGATCTGTGGACTATACATGCACATGCAAGTTTAATTGGAAGCTGTTTTCGAATCTTCAGTCGGCTTGTCTTTGCTGATGTCGATATTGGCTTTGATATTCGCAAAATAGGTGTCCGATCGCTTGCATTGTTTGAATTATATAGATAAGCCAACTTGCTTGCTTGTCGCTTGCCTATATGTGGTCCATGGAACTTAATCCAAAGGACATCAAGTTTTTATGTTTTGGTATAGCCTTTGAGTATTCCATCTGCACCATTGATCAATCCATCCTGTGAATCATAGTTGTAGGCATATATTTCAACCAACATTTCTAATTTAAGGACAAGATGCAAAGGTAAAGTGGTTGCATGTTCATGACGTGGCACATTTCCATGGTTGCTTCTTCCAAGTCAATTGAAATGATGATGATATCATTGCCAGGCATGAGCGATAACATGTACCTGTTATGCATTGCAACATCCTTATTTGTGTAGAATAGGTAAGGGAACGTTGGGTCTGTTGGTGTAGGTTGCAAGCACCTTGAATTGATATATGTTAAGTCATCATATGTTTGGTTGTTTGTTCACATTCTATTCAGAATTGCAATAAATGTTTCATCTGTCTGGCGCATTGTAGTATGCAATTTAAAGCATTTAATATTGTCTCTCCAGAAGTCATGCATCATTGTTTGCATGTTAACCATAGGTTGTTCAAATATCAAATAATCTTGGATTGGTTGTGCCTGGTAAAGGTCCCCACATAATATCGTGTCAATGTTTCCAAAGTATTTCGTGTGCACATGTTTTATGCTTCTTAGTCGACTATCAATGGAATACAAGAAGCGACTTCCAATCAAAGATGCCTCATCTATAAAGACAAGTTGGAGTTCGTCATAAATCTTAGACAAGGTATTTAACATTTCCTTGCTAAGTGGATGAAATTGTGACTTGTTAAAAGGCATTAAAAATGTAGAGTGGATTGTTGTTCCACCTGCATTATATGCAGCTTTTCCTGTGTATGCAACTATTAGGCCCTTTGGTTTCATAGGATCAGAGGAATTGTTTGAATCATAGATTCATATAAGCATTTGGAACAATGCTTTCACTGTGAATGTCTTGCATGTTCCTGCTCCGCCTGTAAGGAACAAGTGCACAAAAGTGTCCATGTTCAAGCGTTTTTTAAGCGCAATGTCATTTAGAATTGTTTGTTGTTCTTGATTCAACATACGTCTTATTATGTGGTATTCATTATTTTCAATAAGGAAAGGATGTTTTGTGACTTGAAAACCAAGTTTGATACATTTTTCAATGCCACCTGCTTGAGGATGAGGCAAATTTGCTTGCAAGTCATAGGACTCTCAGAGAGTTCTAGTTGTTTTTTGGTTTGTGAATGTCTCGTCAAGATTGTTAGGGTTTTCTAGCTCATTAACTACAATTTCTAGATCACCCCATGTTGGATTAACATTGTAAGTAAATCTAGCTTCATTGCTTTGCACTATAGTCTCAAAGGCAACATACACAACTTCCCATGTAGAGAAGCTATGTTTTAATGTCTCTTCGTTTTCATTGAACGGAACGTATAACAACAATTTTTCTCTACAATAGTTTTCATAGTCAGAATGCTTATTGTATTTGACAACCGTATCATAGAGGGTTTTTTTATTTTTGATATGGCGCACCATTTTTTTTGTAATGCGATATGAATTATGCTAAACAAATATACCTAATAGGAGATGGACACTAGAGGTAATAATCAATAATAGAGCGACATAGTATGTCTTCTGAATTGTCAGGCTCTTGTTCTAGCAAACACGGTGGTTTAAGCACAAATGTGCGTTTCTCAAGTGGAGATGTGTTTATGAAGACACATTTTCTTGAACTACAATTGAGGGGCAGGGAAAGTGCAATGTGGACTGCTTGTTGAGCAGACATTTGTTGAAGATTAAGCAATGTATTTTTAAGCGAACATATCATTTGTAAGGCATCAATATGACTTCTTTCATGTTCATTGTGTATTCTTCTGAATGCACTTGTCATAGATTTGTCAACCTTTGTCATATACGAGGTACAGTACGATGTTGCAGTATATGCATTGAGGACGTACTATGCATCTGTATTTGCATTCCACATAACTGGCATGTCCTTGGAGAAACTGTTGTTCTAGATATGGGAAAGTTTTCGTTTAAAGAAAACTGTTGGTTTTTTAAGCTTACATTGTATGGCTTGGATGTACTCATCTTCTGATAGATTTAGCCCTGTCAAGAAGTCATCGAAGCTCATCAACTCGTCAAACTCTCCTTGTTCTAGAAATGCGAACAATGATTTATATTTCTCAAGGACAACATTGTCCTCTAAACTAAGTGGCTCTATGATTCTTGTTGATCTCATTGGTGACACGAGGATGTTGTATCTGCAATGTGAGTTTTTTCGTTTTCTACAACTTGTTGTATGATAATGTCTATGAATTTTCACAAGTTCTGGATCCAAATGATCTGTGTTGCATGTTATGTATTTGTCCACAAATTGCTTGATCTATGAATTGTTGTCAGCTCCATAGACTGGTGCACCCTCTATACACAACAATGTGTGGTCATGTTCATTCCCCATATTCTGGAATTCAGTCACAAAAAAGTAGTCCGATATTTTTCCGAAAAACGTTTCATCATGGCATATCAATTGTCTCAAAGCATTTATTATATGTCTATAGTAGTGAGTACATGTCACTGGCTATTTTTTTATGAGGTAGTCAATGTCATTATTTTCCAGTGTATCGGTTTGTTTTTTACGTTTCTTGTTCCTTTGCAAGTCAGATACTGCAGCCACAATGGATCCCAACAATGCTCTTCACTTGTAAATGTGATGAAAAATGTTGGTGGGCCCAATTGTCAGATCATTGCAAAAATAGTTTTCTTGTTTTGTTGCAAATAGTTAGGAGAGATGCAAATGTTTTTGAAATCTATGTATCCAATATCAGATTTCATTATTTTTTCTAGGTTTACTTTGTACTTGACATCCTTGGCCAACAAATTTCTTCCTTGTAACTGACCTTTTCTTATTCGGACCCACATGCAAGACAACACCTGCTCTATTATTATGCACATTGTTTTGAAAAACAAATTTGTTATGTGACATGAGAAGTCACCACTTGAATGTAGCAGCTCCCATCGAACTATTTTATGGTAACCGAATCATTCTGTAATGTTAGTGGGACGTGGATCTCCATAGAAGAGTGTTGGGAAGTTCATTTCCTCAATGAATTTGTCCTTGAATATTCCAAGTGGGCATTGGCCCTCAGCAGGTGCAATTTCAACAATCTTGTCTTGCAAGTCACGAATGCACTGTGAATCAGTGAATTCATGCACCAATGTCTTAGCAGGTGTTTCATTCTCCGATTCATCACTTGTATCAAATTCAGTAGCAGTTTCGAGAGTCTCTACAGAGCTGTCATCCTCTTCTCCAAGAACATTGTTCTAGTTCTCATTTATATAAATTGTATATGCTTTGTACAGGGCCCTGGAACATAATTATTTTAATGCTTTCATAACAACATGCACACACACTTTTCCTATCTGATACACATTTATGTTTTGCAAGCATCTTTTGAGAGCCACAACAATTGTCATTGTATCGCTAATGAATTGTGGCAAGGATTTTTGCACAACATCTAGTTGAACATGCATATTAATAATTGATCCTCTTAAGCCCATATGGGGTCCTTTATAGCCCCAGGGCCTGATTTGTGCAAATGCAATTCACATAGACACAAGTCTCTCTTCAAGTTCTGTAAGTGCACTTACATATGGTAGTATTGTATTACATCTTATTTGGCCAGGGGTTGCAAATTGTGGTAGTTTTCCATTTTCAAGCAACCATTTGCATGGAAGACAAATTTTTCCACTGGAAAATGTTTTATCATGTGTTGTCAAGCAAAGGTATTCTGCTTCCAAATCAGGCGTGAAAGACTTACTATTTTTTGCGAAATTCAATTGATCGCAAATTGCACATGCAGTGGAAGGAGTGTCTTTGATTTGTTTCATGTAGGTTTGTCTTGCATCTTTCTTCCGCGGGGAAGTATGGGTAGAAAGTGTTTGGTGGTTTTCATTGGTAGTAGTGCACGATGTTGCTTCTAGCCCACGAAATGTGATTTTTTCCTCTCGGACAATTGCATGACCATTGTGGGATATGCGACCGTACCTGTTTATGTTGTGTTGTGCACAATTTTTTTTTCTTAGATTGTGATATGTCAGTTTCTCTCTAGAAGGAAGCGTAGCAATGTATATTTTTCTCTCGTGTATGACCTTTTTCAAGTTGTGGTAACTTAGTCTACGTTTCTTGATCAAGGGTAGGATGACCTCATGGCAGATGGGATGAATTTCACTCTGATTAAATAGCATGTGACACTTATGCACATTCGATGTGGTTTGGCTGGCATTAACATTAGACCCTGGAATGACAGTATTTCCTATACCACCAATGTTTTTTTGGCTCTCACGTATAAAATTTTCAAGGTTGTGATATCTTAGTTTACGTTTTTTGTTTAAGCCCTGTATGGCCTCATCACAACTGGGAAAAATTTCAAGCATGGCCTTTTTCAAGTTGTGATAACTTAGCCTACGTTTTTTGTTTAAGCCCTGTATAGCCTTATCACAACTGGGAGGAGCTTCATTCTCATTAAAAAGCATGCCACGCGTATGCAAATTTGATGCGGTTTGGGTGGAATGGAGATTGAACCCTGAACCAGTGATATGACCAAGAAAAGGTTGATAATGGATATGTGTCGTATCTGTTTTCAACGAGAGGATGTCAATTGTTTGATCGTAATTTGAATCAATAGACCAGGAATGGACAATGCCATCTGGCAGGGCCGACCAGACCTAGATATTTACTCTGAATATGATAGATAGCCATTGCAAACATAATCTGCCACCCTCCACATTTCCTTTTTCATATGGCAGTGCCATGTTTACAAGCTATTCTTGCCAACTTCCAATTGTCGACATATTTTCTAGGAGATATGGCGAAAGGTGTCGATGAAAGCAGCTAAAAGCCTGTTGGATGTCGCCTATAATTGCATTGCAAAAGGACTGTACAATGTAAACCTGCAACGACTGCACATCGAACTCTGTTGCTACCAAACAACAAATTGCATTGAACAAAATATCTCCACAGCTAGATACAACAGTTATTGCTATCTACAAACCATGGCAGTCTATGTGATGCATAATTCGTTTCCACTGTGATTCAAGGTATTTGCAAATGAGGGACAAGTAAATATGAGGTCCTCCAAGATTGCATATGGACAATTTTCTGTACAATAGTGGTTCATAATGACCACTGACAGGATTGGCATCATGGAACAAGATGCAATATGGATTGCTAGATGCAGTTTTGTTGAATGATAGATATCTTGTTTTTGTTGTCAATGACCATATTCCAATTGATATATTGAGCCACTGAGACAGCCACCGTATAAAAAAATGTATCTCCCCAAAGTCCTCCCTCATGTGCACGCAGAATTGGAGATGCGGAGAACCACATCTTTGAAAAATACGTAGCGACATCATGTATTCCATGCAACTGTCGAAGAAAATTAGATAACAATTCTTATTCATACGAATCCAATGCCTCAATGTCGCCATTTTTTAAACAACCCAAGAAATAATTTATCAATCCATTGTGCAGGTCGGTCGAGGAATAATGAAAATGCAGTAGAACCTGAAATGCGTTGAAAAGGGAATCTCCTACAGTATACGAGAATGCATCCAATCTAAAAAGCCCATTGTTATGCAACACCTCGTCAGTGATGTCATGTAAAATGGAGTGTGTATCTATTTCATACGACTCAACATCTATTACTTGTTTCATCTCTTAAAATGTGATTTTCAAGTTGTGTCTTAGCTATTTTCAGTTTGTATGAAAAACAAAGAAAAGGGGAAAAAAAATAAAACAAAAACAAAAAAAAGAGGACAAATAGAAAACTACAAGCACGAAACTGCATACCAATCCCGGTATGTATCCTTCAACCTTCTTCTTGTCAAATTCAATCCCCCCTAGTCGCCATAGTAGATGACAATAAGACAAACCTACATTGAACAATGAACCAAACAGAAGAAACAACGCAAGTAAATAACCCTATAAATTTGTTGAGCACAAAGAACGATTTGAACCTATTCATGGTGTGCATCCTACAAGCTTCTCAGAGGCAGAAGATGTTCTACAAAATAGAAAGGACATGACAAAGGCAACAGGTGGACGAAGTTTTTTGACCCAAAAAATAAAAGCATTCCCTGTCAGTACATCCCTGCAGATGGTTCCCCCTTGTGACAACTCCGAATTCATTTTTTAAACCCCTTTGCTTTGCAATTTTTGAAATAGATATGGCACAATATCCAGGACGTGGCAATTGGCATATGAAGACGGATGGTTTCCAGGAACAAAAAATAAGACCACACAGAAAGATGTTCTGCAACAAAATTTCGAGGCAGGGACTCCTACCATTGAAAAATATTGCTTGGAAGGTGCAAAACACCAAGTAGAAAAAAAGGAATAGAAACAAAATGATGGCACAAAAACTTACTCGTCGACGAGGGATGACAAGAGCTCAGCCCCAAAACTTGCAAACCGCAACAACAGGTCCAACAACTTGCAAAGTTGAATAACAACAAACCAGTGAACAACCACGAAGAGGTCCAACTGCAACTGCAGGACCTCAACTTTGCAAAGTTGAATCAAACAAGAACAATAAGCATGGAACGAACCAACGAACAAGCATCAACCACTGAACCAGTGATGCCGATGGAGAACAATGTTGCACAATTTCACTGCAAACAACACCATCAAAAAACTGAAACGAAACTATATTGAACACATCTGTACAATAAACATTTAAGGCTACAAGACCTGTTAGGTAAACAATTAAGACTGTCAGAACTATCGAAGGGCGTCGCCCTGTGCAAACATTTAAGAAAGAATGCAGTGTGGCAGGCCTGTTTACGTACGCAACAATGACAAAGACTCTCGAAGCACACAACAATAAAGAAAAAATCACACATAGTAATAGCAATAAAATAATAATAATATTAATAATATTAACAACAGTTCGAACAGTGGAGACTATGCTAAAATTTTTTTTTTTGAGTAAGACGACAAAGTAATATGAAAACTGACTATCCATGTGCAATAAGACCTCAAATCTATTAGTGCAAACTTTGGATATCTAAACATTTCAATACGAATAGTACAAATTAAGGAAAACACCGTACACTATAAAACTTTGGATATGGCAACATATAATTCATTGGGAATAGCGAAGCCGGTAGTAAGACCTCAAATCTATCATCCAATAAGATCATGACATATATGGGTTTTTTTAATATATAAAAAATAATGCTTTTACTTCTATAGTTCGAACATTAGAAAGTATGCAAAAATTTGTAGTCAAACCGCAAAGTAATATGAAGTCAACGAATTATGGATCGCTATAGTCCCTCTACGCCTTCGACGGGGACTAATAACACAATATCTAAAGCTTAACATGTCAATTGCTAAATCTTTGTCTACAATGCATGCACATAACTCCAAAAAGTGATTGTTTTTAATGTTTCCTTACATTTATTAATTATTTTTTTTCACTCACAAGGTAACCATGATGATAAATAGACTTAACAAACTAGTGAACTATTCCTTGTTCTAATGAGAATGACAACTTGGGGGTAGAAATTCTATGGTTATAATTGTAGCTAAAGTTTTGTAAGCTTACAACATGCATATTGTTTTAGTGAATATGCTAACAATGGTATTAACTATATATTTTCCTTGTTGTAGTGAAAAATTTATGATTGTTAATTATCAAAGAGAATGGGAAAAGCTATGCTTATTATCTATTTTCTCGGCTTGAAAGAATGAGAAAGATAAAGTTATGTTTATTATTTATTCATTATCTATTTTCCCAACTTAGTGTTCATTATCTATTTCCCCACCTTGAAAGTGGCATTGGAGTAGAAATGTTTATGGTTGGATAGTGAATTTGTTTTCGAGTGGTTAATTTCAATATTATTTGAGTAAAAAGGTGAGTATTATATATATTTTTACTAGATCTTTATATTGATTTTAAATATGAAATAATATGATGTAACTTTGAATTAATATATTATATGAATTAGAGGATTTGTGGTCATTTATTTCGCTTATATTCTCTGTAAATTACATGGTTGTTCAATATATTGGTGTCTTTCTTTCGAGAAGTTATGTGAATATTTATGAACACCATAATATTTATTTCAGAGCAACGAAGAGTTTGATAGCCCTCTCTAGACCAAGGCATTGGGTACATTATATAGTAGCATCAATTTGAGGTTCAAACAATGAGACCATTAGGTCATGAAATCCATTTTTTTTGTGAAATACATATCATAAGGAAACTCACATGGCACTTCGCATGATTCCAAGGATGGTACCTAGGGTGAATTGGATTCTCCATGGTTCAAGGTAGATACAACAATATACACATTGAGAGCTCAACGTGTCACTTGTAGGAATTGGTCTAGGTGGGGAGCATAACACTCCTCCTTCTCAGCTACCCGATATAGACCCAACTAATTCATCATGAAACCCATTTACTACCAAATTGTTCGTTATTTTCGAATTTATGTGCTACCAAATAGAAACACTATGAGAAAAAAATCGTAAACGTTGATAATTGTTTGGAAGGCCATATGGAAATTAAGTTGTATGTTGGAAATATATTTGGTACGGATAAAAAATCCAACTGATTTGTCATGAAACCCACTTACTACCAAATTGTTCATAATTGTCGAATTTATGTGCTACCAAATAGAAGCACTACGAGAAAAAATTGTAAAGGTTGATAATTGTTTGGAAATCCATATGGAAATAAAGTTGTATGTTGGAAATGTATTTGGTACTGAAAAAAACTTCCATAAGAGACATAGGGTTTACGTAGATGTATAGTAAAAAAGCATAATCGTAATAAAATTGCCGTCAAAATGTCGAAATTTGTCACACACCTGACCCCTAAGTACGTTTTTAAGGGATGGGGTATAATTTTTGTTTCTTTTCTCAATCATCTCAAAAAATTTCTATCACAGCTCCATCGTCTTATGCTCATCAAGAGCTTTCCAACGACGGTAAGTTCACTCAGAACTGAGTTCTAGAACGAGGGTTATAACCTTTTGGAGTTCTCAAGTTTACTTGGACAACATCTCTCTTACTGCTATGTGGCATCCTCATGACCTCACATTGTCCACGCCAACTGAAGTGGCGACACCCTGGTATTGATGTGGTAGTAGCCTAGCCTGCCATAGTGGAACTTCAATCCACGTAGGCCTTCATCCATTGTAACTCGAGCATTCTCCCAACACACTCTTTGCTTACCTCCGATGAATATGGTATCGAGAAATATTCCCGCTCGATACCATCCATTCGAAGTTTTGAGCAATTCACGCAGTATCCATGCATGCCAGATCTCCCGACCTACAAATAGGATCCATTCAGAGCCTAAGGTTTACCAATCCTATGGGACCCCACTCAACTTGTCAGCCCATTGAAGATTAACATGTGCCATGACATTGATGTTCTTAGTCAGCATCAATTCACTGTGCCACCGTAGGGTGCTTAGGCTTACTCAACTAGAGAAAGGCATTTGTCCCTCTCCTATAGTCCAATTAAAATGCTTAATTAATATTTCGTACAATACCATTCTTTGGTAATTAATTACTTAAACCTCATTAAAGATAATTATTCTCCAGAAACTAATTATCCAATAAATTTTTTTTTTCTTAGCCTAATACTCATGGCCTAATAATTACTAAGGTTCTACCTTCTCTTTTCCCCCTTAGAAGTAGTTTAGCACTAATTCAATTAATTATACATATGATAATTATGAGTAATTATATTATAACCCAATGAGGTTAATTCCTCCATAATATACTTAAGTTGATTAACCTTAATTGAGGTATATAATTGAGGCAAATTTATTTATTTAATGGGGAAAGGATTAACCATATTCAATTTAATATTTAATTATTCCCAACTTGTGCTTTTATTAATTATATTATAATATGATTAAACATATCAATGGAGCACTTAGGATTATTAATACCTATTAATAACCAAGCCTTCGGACTTCGACAACTTTCCTCATCATGCTTTTATGAACCCAAATCTCCCGAATGTCGGAGTTCCGAAAATGGTCCCACTCATATTGTGTCTTTATGCAAATATAAGAAATTTATATTACCGTGCAATATAATAAATTACATTTAATGTTTATTATAACATGTATGCAACCATTGGAGTACGAGGGGTAGGATCGGGCCTTCGGCCCTTCTTTGCTTGTTCATTCCATTACTCCAAACATCCCGGAGTCCCGGAGCTCTGGAGTCCCAAACTCTCGAAGGGTCCACACTCACACGTTATTGCGCATTGAATATTAAATTAAAAGGGAAAGGAGTTGGTACTTTGTCATGTACAAATACCATAATAAACCCATTTCACATATATTATATTAACCTTTATGGAAAATGAGCCCAAGTTTATAAAGTCTCCAATATTTTATTAATATTTGACATGAGAGAGAGATAGAGAGTTCTCTGAGTCAATCTCCTTCAGCTCTCCCACGCATCCTTTATACTCCAATCTCTTGGAGCCATGAAGTCTCGTAGCTCCGAAGTGACCCCACTTGCACACATTACCATGCCATTTAATATTCAAAGGAGCTAGCTTCATTCACATGTGATCAATTTAATAAACCTTAGTATAATATAATATAGTTATTATACCTCTCAAAATTTACACCTAGGTTTTAAAATTCTCCAATAAATAATTTAATATTGGAATGAAGGAAAGATGTCTGGATCCATACCTTCGACTCTTTCACGCAATTATTCGTTCTCATATAACCCGAGTCTCGAAGTTCCGGAGGGGACCCACT
>SNQJ01S0012691.1:61651-73442 GCA_010110895.2 Picea sitchensis
AATACCATACATCACAATTAATTTCATTTCTTATCTTTTGCAACCTTACATAGGGAAGATAGGGTTCATGCCTTCGACGATTTTGGGCTCGTGAGTTCCATCACCCCAAACATCCCAGAGTTCCAAAGACCACGAGATGGTTAAAGCATTTGGTCACCGTTTATTCCCCGGTGTTTTTTACAATATAATAATAATAATAATAAAAATATGTATACAGACATATAAGAAAAGGAGAAATATAAATTTCCAGTCTTTAAGGAATTTAATAAAAGTTTATATTCGAAGGAAAATTTTCCATTATGGAATTTAAAAATATAATTATAATCTCTCCCTTCTTGTGGGTAAATGAGTAAATTTAATTTCCTTATTATTGTGCTTTACTACTCTTACAAAATTTAAGGAAATTGGTCCTAAGACAAAGCTTTACCTCCA
The DNA here is from genome assembly GCA_010110895.2 of Picea sitchensis. NCBI lineage: Eukaryota > Viridiplantae > Streptophyta > Pinopsida > Pinales > Pinaceae > Picea > Picea sitchensis. Next base: position 62,084 of record SNQJ01S0012691.1, read on the forward strand.
CAGTAAAATTCAGTATTTCCACCAGGATTTACTGCCCACCAAAATTTAAGGGTATTCTTCCCACATTTAGGAGATTTAACACAAGTTTAACATAAATGTTTAGTTAATGCCCAAAATTAGCATAAACGTTTCTTAAATTCCAAATGAGATTTTTGTAGCTTTTATATTTTAACAAATTTAGGAAATTCCTCATTTACAATGCATTTTAATGTCTAATAACATTTGGACTATTTTCTTAAAGCACAAGTATAATTTTGAAATATGTTACTTACTAAGTATTTTAACATGGAACTCCATACTGCCTTTAGATAATGATCAACCTTAGTCAAAAAGTCTATCTTTCTCTTTTAAATTTCTGCAGCGATTCTAGTTAATTTGTATGTTCTCATTGGAAACAAAAGATGAGCTATAAGTGTAGATCAACCTTAACAATTTCACCATAAAATCTTATTTTAACACAGAGACAGTCAAGAGATAAGGAAGTAAATCAAATGAGATTCAACTAAAACATTCTCTTCCTTTTACCTAAATTTCTCAAGCCACTTTTGTCATAAATTAAACTTACACAACTCTTAAAACACAGTTTGTAACTTTCTCTGAACTTGACACTACATAGGTTTAGCAAAAAAATATACTTATCTAGGACATAGAAAATGTTGCAACTGCTGAAAGGGGTGCCCTTTTCCTCCCAACCGTAGGCATACCAACTCCTGAATGGATTTACCGCTGGCCACCCCCTAGCCAGGTCATGATGCTATGAGAGAGACTCTTCCTTTTGTTCAACAATAACCATGGACGAAGATCACTCTCCTCTTCCCACTGGAATTTAGCAAATATTTTCTCTCTCTACCAAGCAAGGGGGTCTGCAATGAGTGCTTCTTCAATCACTCATCCTCTCTGCAACGTCGTTTATCAGCTTGGTTAGAAAACGTTTCCCATCAATTCCCATACCCAAAACAAATTCGTTTTTCATTTCTCTTCAAAACCAGAGAGTTGCACATGCTATCCCTCCTCGGAAAATGGTCACCAGAATCATTCCTCTACCTCTCTCTCTGCCCACGATTTTCCCTTCATTTCTTGCCTTCTTTAGCAAGATTTCATGGGTCAAATCCCCCAATTCGTGGGTCAACCTAGAATCCTGTAGATGGTTACTTTTCTTCCCATGCTTCTGAGGCAAGGCAGTTCTGGTACAAAACCCATTCTTGTTCATAAATGTGGGAAGCTAATATTTCAACTACCCACTTCCTCCATTAATCACAATTCTAGAAAATGGGCAATCTGGATTTTTCTTGAATTTTAAATTGGCAAGGGAAATTTCCTCATTGTTTCCCTCTCATGGCATCATGACCTGTTTAGGAAATCCCCCTCAGTAGTTGTCCAACATTTTCCTTTTTACATTTGTAGCATAAATATTTACACTATCATTTTAGCAAAATATAGTTATATTTACAAGCTGGGGGAAATAAGGGTATTACATATTTGCTAAAGAAAAATTGTCAAAAACAAAAAGAGGATAGAAAAATATAACAAGAAGTAAAAGTAAAAAAATGGCAGAAAAAGATAAAAATAAGTAAATTATTGCTCATTTATGACAGTTATTGGAAAAAATGTTGATAAGTTAAAGAGACTAAGTGTTCGATGACATATCAAATTGTCAACAAGAAACTTGCTTGTGAGGGGAAAATTGTGGATAAAACTTATCGACGAACAATTTTTATAAGAGAAATTTCGTAAGATAAAATTTAACCAAGGTATTCACTCACATAAAGGTAATTGCAGAAAGGAGGAACACTTTAGCAATTTAGAGTGCCCACATAATTTTGGTGAACAATTTCAACAAAAGTGCAATTGCAATGGAGGAATATTTTATTCTTTCAAATGTCAATTAATTTTTTTTCAAAAGAGTTTTGACATGAAGAATAATAGAGGAATGCATGTGACATTTCAAAGTGTTGATAGAAATTTGTTGAAAGAGTTTCAAAGGAAATGCAACATGTCATTTTAAAGTGTTGATACACTTTGCTTAGAAGAGTTTTGGTAAAAAGGGAATGACAAAAGCAAAACACTTCGACATTTCATATTTGTTAATGAATTGTTGGCATATAAGCAAATATTAAAGAGGGGGGCAAAGAGGAGAGCGATTTGGCATTGTAGAGAATTTACAAAGTTTTGTCTAAAGTAATGTTGCAAAATTGAAATTTTTAATATAGTTCTAATATGTGAATCGAGATTGACCTTAAATTTTAGGGAAAAAATCACGATCAAATTATGCATCTATAAGTCTTGATATGATTTGTCTAATTGGCTCCAAATCAAAGGTTCAAAAGTATTGATTGCACATTTTATAGACTAAAGAGCCATATTTCATCTACAAACAAAATTGAGCTATAATTTAAACTACATAATCAACATTATAAGAAAACCATAACCCAAAGATCTTTTTGTAGAGTGGTTGCAATAACTAACTATCTCATCTCATTAACCTCCTCTCCTAACAACTTTCCTTATCGTGTACTAGCCTATGAGGCCTAAGTTAGCCATCACGAGGCTTTAAGGACCATATGGCCACCCAATTGCTTGAGAATGTTTATGTTGTTGAAGTTTAGGGAGCCAACATTCAAGTAGGTAACAATTACAACAATGGCATTGTTAGAGACCGCACAAAAGTTTGTTCCCAAAGTTTACTATGATGTAGAGTTAATTCTTGATAATGAAATTGCGATTAATAATCTTGTTGATGAATATTTTATTGTATGTGATGCTATAAAACAATAAACCTCTTGGGATATTTTATGGGTAGGATACCACTAGAGTCTATTATAAAGGCATTAGTTAATGAGATCTAGGAACCTTATTGTTGGATTTGTATAACCATATGTAGCATGACTAAAGGCTTATTTTAGTTTACCTATAAGGAAGATTGGAACATTGTTGAAGTTGTGGTTCGTGGCCCTCGATTGTTTCATAATACCATGGTTGTGCTATCTAAGTGGTATGAAAGCTTCTACATAAAATGAACCCACTTACTTATACTGTCTAGCTTGGGTTGAATTATGAGGCCTCCCCTTGCTATCCAAGGACTTTCTAGAGCACATCTCAATTCCCCTTGGAAAGTTCATTTATCACAAGCCTTCACATTTTCTATCCCACAAACAAAGTCATGTACGTGTCTGAGTATACCTTCTAATAGATTTCAAGGAGCTCGTTTGTGTATGTGTAATCCCTAAGGTTATATGACAATTTATCAAGAATATTAACTTACCTAGTACATGTTTTAGGTGTTGAAGTATATACCATAGGATTAGGAATTGTCCCTTGATGGTCAAGGTTGAGTCCCTTGATGGTCAAGGTTAAGTCTCTTGGTGTCTCTCTAGTTTCTCCCTCCGTTAACTAACCTCAAAAAGATTCAACCTTTAGTTATGGGAATAAATGGATTCAAGTGATTAAAAAGGAAACGAGGCTCTTCTTGCACAAAATACGTCACCACCTAAAATCTTAACGTCTTTGGGGTTGACTTGATCTAAAACTACAAAATCAAATGTGGGGAAGGAATATGCTATCTCTTCTTAGGTTACTACATCTCAATGGGGGAGGGAAGGGAATTGAAGGGACACATCCACAACTTTAATGTTTAACCCTCAAAATAATGATGCAACCAAGGATGGACATAGAGAACCCAATAAAATTACCCTAGATGCAGGGGTTATGCCAATGTTCACTCATAGGAAAATTGTATCTATAACCCTTGTTAAGCCTTAGAGGGTGTTGATGGGGTAGACATGTGTTGCACCTTGAGATGTTCCTGGCTGCTAGGAACTATGACAACGCATCTACGAACCTACTTTAGGTCACAAGATGGCTCTTGGACTAGAGGGGGCTCTCTTGATATATTCAAGAAAGTTGGTTGCCCACTGTCACTAAGCAACAACTTGCAATATTAAGATGAAAATGTCAAATTTAGAATGGTAACAACATGATAAAAGGGTTGAGGATGGAATGACAATATACTGGAATAAAACACAGTAAGTTACTTAGACTAGATACCTTCCCATTGGGTACTAGAGTCTCATTAAGTAGAGCACACAATTTGATAATGGGAGGTGGAGGAAAAAGAGAAGAACATTAAATAGTAGGATTAATAGTGAGTAAGGCAGTCTCTGCTAGCCTAAGACGAAGAAAAATGGGTTTGATGGGCATTTAAACAATGAATACAACAAAAGAAAATCAAGTGCATGAGTTGGGCACACTATGTGAATTTAAGAACATAACACTTTCAAAAGTAACATGTAAACATCCTTTGAATACATTATAAAGGTAGAGGAAAGAGTAGTTGAATGAAATTCTTTCACCACATTTTGTAAAAGCACAAATACTTCATGCATAAACATAAAGAATAGAAGACAGACTTGAAACATAAACTGCCTTGTATTATTATTATTGAATGTATAGAGAAAGTGGTCTACAATGTTACATTATGAAATCTCTTCAATCGATTCACAACAGTGGTGGTAGTACCAAATTGTTGTTTGCAACTTCATTCAAATGGTGAAAAAAAGAACAAAAATGTAGCATGGGAAGCTTAATACACAAAAATGAAAGAGAATAAGGTTGTACATAGATGAGAAGTGAATCCACAGAGGATTCCTTCAGGCTAGGAAATTTACAGTAAGCCCCTCGGGCTCATCACCGACGACACAATCTTGTTGCTACTAAATTCAACTTCACGCCCACTTTCTTAAAAAATTATCCCTCTAATAGCCTTCTTGGCTCACTATTTTCTTACAAATAAAATCCTAAAGTGAATCCTTGATCTACAATTTATTTCGAGAAAAACATCTAGGATACAACATCAAGATAATCAACACCCAAAATTGGACCCTTAATATATTACTTATTCCATAATTAAATATGATATCCAATGCAATGGAACTTTAGATTTAGCTGAGATCAAGCTCGAAGAACTTCATCTATGTTTTTTCCATGATCTAAGCTCATTATGCCACCTTGTGCCATATCCCAGTGCATCCAGTTGTGAGGATTGTTAAACCTTCAATATTACTATCAAAACCAACAAACAATACATGATTATTGCAATAAAATTTAACAAAATGGAATTGAAAATCTAATGAAAAAAGCATCTGATACATAATCCACATTATTCTTCATATCTGCTACTTCTTGTCGAAGTATTTTTCACTTGATTGACCATTGAAAACTAAATTCTTCTCTGCAGAAACACAAAAGTTAGCGATCATAGGATGAGCCTCAAAATGAATCTTGTCTGTCTATTTTTATTTAAGTTTAAGGACTTATCCCACATGCATAATGCAATTTGGTTTCAAATGCTTTATAATGAAAAGGCATTCCCATATTGTTTGTGTGTGGTCGAGGATAGTATGGAACTCTACGAGGTTAATGGAAAAATTTTACTTTTGGTCATAGGTTCCATAAATCCATAACCAAAAATCCAGAATTCTAAAAAATGCACATTATCGAAGATATCTGAATATTCTTATGCCTTGAAAGACAAGACACGTAGGAAGACATGTCACCCAAACCAAGTCTTCGCGTAGGATCATTCATAGGCCATACAAGTATATTAGTCTGACAGATGTGAGGTGGCATATGACGAGGGTATGAGTTGGCACATGATGTCTACATCCAGAATCTGGGACTTCGAGAAATGCACATTGTTGAAAATGTTGAATGTTTGGATTTCTGTATATTCGGGGTTATGAAAAATCTATATGATATGAAAAGTCTGGATCTTCGAATACCATGTGGGATTGACACATCATCACAACACAACGAAGCCACATACAAGAACAAGACACTGGTTTTGACAGGGTGTGTTGATGTTGAGAAAATATGGATGCTTAGTCAAGTGGACACATAGGACCAAGATCAAGACCACATTAATCCACGAAAGTCAAGTGGCACACAATGATAGGGCATGAAAGATTGAGGGTCCCACATCCATAATTCAAAAATCCGGAAGATGTGAATTATTGAGAATTACGGATGTTCCAGATTTTTGGACATCCAACATCCGAAATAAAAGACCATTCTCCAAAATCCCAGATCTTGATGCCACGTTTGAGAAGACACATCATCATCTCGTTAGACGACACGTCAACTAAATGAATGAATTAGCAACAAATATAATGACTTGGATGCCACATCAGACTTGATTGTCCTCGCTAATTTATTCTACCAATGATGCAAATGAGAGAGTAGCCTTTGGGATGAGTTGGCCAAGTAGCTCCCAAAACAAATTAGCTTATTTGTGGGTACTTTAATCACTACTAAGAAAATGTTATTTGCAAAGGTCATTTTCCCACATATTGTTTTGAGGAGGCTTGTAGTGGAGGTTTTTTGCGGAGGTGTCAAGCAAGCAATTTTTTTGAAAAATGGCCCAATGCACTTGAATATAAAAAATTCACTAGTGCACTTAGTAAAGTGATGCATTACTGCAACATCAATTGAGCACACTAACACCCAATGCGCATAAAGATTACTAAAACATCAAAGTTGTGATTTTTTCGCAAAATGCCACGTTGGCATTTAACACAACATTGCAACCTATCCTCGCCTTTAATTACTATGTGATTTACTTGTATTTCTCCTTATTCTACATCTATTGCAAAGTAGGCTTTCAAAGTTCATTCTTAAAAAAACCTTGGCAACCCTTTTTTTGGGGGGGGGTCAAATGTACAACCATGTATCCTCTTTTTTGTTATTTGTATCCTCTTTTCTGTTATTGTCTTTTTTATGCTTTTATGACTTTTTTTTTTCTAATTTTAGTGGATAACAATATTTTAACATGATTATTATTATTTTTAATTTCTACGATATGTCCTACTACAATGCAACACACAAGTGCATGGATCTTGTGCTAGAATGGTGTGTTGTGATATAGTGAGGTGCATTGTTAATTAGTGGGTACCTACATTGAATCCTATGTATTCCAGTAAACTAAAGGAACCATACGATTCAATGTGTACTTGAAAGGTTCGGTGGAAATCAACGTACATTATTGATGTGTCATAGGATAGTGGTACACCAATAGTGCACATCGATGGCAACAAGAGCACAAAAACAACTAAGACATGCACTGCACTTGCTACCCGGGGATTGTATGATGCATGTAAGTTACATCAATGCATTGTACATGTAGTAATGGACCACAAATAAATACTCAATGGTGTGATTAATTGTAATTGGCACATTTCATTTTGTCAGTAGTCAAGCATGCACCAAACATTGTCATTGGTAATGTGCAAGACATCCTTACAAAAAGTGGCGCAATTGTAAAACCAAAATGCATAGTTGGCTAGCAATGCATTGTAGTTTAATGAGCATAATGAGTTTTATCCATTTTTTTTGTACACTGACAATGACATAGTTCTATGTGTTGGTTATTGCAAGGTGCACCATCAAATGTCATTGCATGTATTCTACACCATTAGCAATGCATCAATGTAGCCTACATGCACCATACAATCCAAGTGGCAAACCAACTCAAATTTTGGTTGTTTCAATACACCTTTGGACATAAATATACACTACTAGTGTGTCTCAAACCAATGCGATGTCAGTGGTGTGCATATAAAATCAAAGCTCACTGCCAATGTGACACGAGTTTTTTTCCCCAAGAAACACTAGTTTGTGCAACATCAACACTATCTAGTTATATCAAAAGGCACATGTCACACACCCACTACGGGAACTAATAATTTTCATCTTTTCCTTCCTTTCACCGAGGAACAGAATCCCTGAATTCCTATGGGGCTTGATGCAGACCCTACCATCCCTTATTTTTACCCATGTGATCGTTGGCTATGACCACGGGCCTTATCGGAGAGGTGTTTCTGGCTTTCACGATTCGGGAAATCACGATGCATGTGTTCCTCTGTTCTCTTGTCTCTCGAAGTGCCGAAATCCGAAAGGGACCACCAATTTGTCACATCTAACAATGCCTCGGATTAAAACCTGGCATCCCGCCTTTCGAAGTTTCACGTACAGGGTTTTTGCGGTAGAAGAAGACGAGGGGTTCATACCCTTTGGTTTTCTGGGTGCCGAAACAAAGAAAAACCAAATCTACATGTGCTAAGTCGTATCGGGATTTCACAAGTCGGGAATTCGAGATTGGCGTGTACCAGGGACTTGCTTCTAGATATCCCGGGTGCCGAAATACCAAGACATCAAGACTTATCCGTGCTATTATTATTTCGGGGTTTCGCGACCGACGAGTACAAGGGAACTGACCCTTGGGTTTCCTGGGTGCCGAAACACCGAAACATACAAACTCTAGATACACTATGTCATTTCGGGGTTTCGCAAGTTGGGATTTCGGGACTGGCGAGTACAAGAGACTTGCCCTTAGATATCCCGAATGGTGAAACTCCGATGGGTTAGATCTCTGCCACCTGTCGCCCTGGATCCAACGATCCAGAATAACTCCCGCAATTTTGGTGATTGCGAATCCTCGTTCTTCACCACTCTTATATGCCTAAGTTCCAAAACCCCGGTGGCTTCCGGATGTTCGCCACCTGTCCTCCAACGATCCAACAGTTGAAGTGATTTCAGGACTTCTTTCATGCGTCTATCTCCGGATCCAACGACTATCGGTCCCCGCTCTAGATCTGATGGTTCTATACCGTCCGTTCAAATCCTCTCCTCTTGCACGCTATCCTGTGTGTCTGGACGTAGGATTTCAATGGTCCAGATCCACACTCTACAGTTGATCTAAGGGTTGTTGTTGCTCTTCCTCCTGAGCTTTGGCTTTCTTCCCGATCTCAGAAGATTCCGACGCTTCAAAGGTCTTAGCCTTCGATCTTCTACTATGAGCCGACTATTGGGTCTCGCCAGCACTTACGAACAATGTTGTCCCTCCTAAGCTTTCTCAGCTATGAAGGAATTAAGAGTTTTGCGCTCTTTCTCCTAGTCTTGACTCTTAGAAGAGTCTTCCGTGCACCCCTTGCGCTCATTCGTCAAGTCTAGGACTTGAGTGAGTCTCGGTCTCTACTTACCTCGCAGGGAGCCTATGCATAACTACACTACCTCTCCCGAGCTTAACATAATTTGTCCTCCAAGGGACTCTAGACAACTAGGAAGGTTGGCATGTGTACATGAGACTATGCCTAAGGTCGACAAACTCACCGTTCGTGGCTCTAACTCAAGTCGCCTTAGGACACAAGTATTTACGAGTACCAATCATGTCCTATCCATATAATCTCTTACTGACCTAATTATATAGCCAAGAAGTAAGGAAAGATACACAATATATCCATTCAGAAATCAAGCACAATTCCTGAAACATACATCGTATAACCAAATTCATGCCTAATTACAACTAAATTACACAGAGTAAGAAATCACTTATCTATTACAGGTTGCCACCAACCAATTGACTGTGGGTGTTCATCTTTCCACCCGACCATAGGCTCAAAGGCATTCAATATTAGCACTCTGGCCACCCCCGTGCCAAGCCATGATATCACCAGGGAACTCTCACTCTTCTTGAGGGTTCTCTCTCTGTTTCAGTTTCTATTCAGTCATGTTTTCTGCAACTCGGAGCTTTCTCACTCGTTTGTGGCCTCGGTAAGGTTTCTCAGATGCTCTTCAGCATCAAGCTCGCGACCTTCTATTCATGATCTGCCGGAGAGCTTCGCACCTCTCCCTTGCAAGATCCCTTTCTCGTCTCTATTTTCCTTCTCCTCTCCCCTGTGTCCCTCTTACCTTGGATGGTTTCGCCGACCTATCCTGTTCCTTCTGTCATAAGGAAACTCAGGTCTGTAGGTCCCTGCAGTACTTCGGGCTGATAGCCCATGTTTCCATTCATGGGGGGGTGGTTGGTGATTCAACCACCATTCTTTCTTCATTGATTGCTTTCCTTTCCTTGGGATTCGAAGGAGGTTTGTCATCCTTATCATGAAGATTTTGGGTTATTTGATATATGAACCCTCTTGTATGGTTTTCACATTCTTCCTCTAGTGATATCATGGCCAATACTTTCAAGGCTTCACCCCCACAGTCAATTATTGGCAACTCAAATAATAATACATTTACATTTTCCTCATGCATTAACATGGTAATTCCTATTCTATGATAAATTACAAATTAGGGGAAACAGGGGTCTTACAATTCCCTCCCCCTTAAAGGAACACCGTCCTCGGTGTTCTTTTCTCAAAACACCTGTGATGCCTTTCTCATTCGGCCACTTCAGAAGTCTTGACCTTCATCCTCGGTCAGGTCCTCTTTTAGAATATTAGTCTTCGTCACCTGCCTTCAATAATTATTGGACAACAAGCACATTAATCACAATTTTGTGTGAAAACATCTTACTGTTGTTCCAAATTAAAAAGGAAAATTCATATTCTAGCACAGTACTTATCTGTGCAATTTGTGGATCTATATCCACATGGTAGTTTTTTTATCCATGCTCATCGCTTTCCTTGACGTACCCATTGGGTGCATGATTCCAATTCAATAGTTCACAAGAGCTATCATGATTTTATCTTCCTTTCCAAGGTTTTTCCGCACGGGAAACTACCCACTGTGTGCATGATCCCAATAGTTTACAAGAATTATTAAGATCTCCTCTTCCTTGCGGTCACTCACCCTCCAGGCCTAGGCTCAGGCATCCCCTTCACTATTATACAGTCTCTCGAGTGATCCATCTTGCCCTGCCAAGGTTTTCTCGCACAGGAAAATTTTAGAGACTCTATCGAGTCTTACAGTCGAGGCGTCCCTCAAACTTGCTCTGTCGAGGCGTACCTCGGCTTGTGTTACCTCAACACAATAATTTTCAGGCGATCATGGCTTATCACGGGGTTTTCATGGCTCAGCAGTAGCCCCTTTTCTTTTTATCATCTTCAGCTTTGACAGCCTTCATCTATTCCTTCTGGACAGATCTTTTCTCCTCACCTGTGTCACAGGTATACAACATTCGTGAGACATCATTATAAATTCCAACTTTCAGAATTTTATCGCAAATCTGTCACCTACAGATTTTCTATTCCACAATTTGTTTTCATATTTGTTCCGCACAGGAACTTGATTCATAATCATGGGACTTTCCTTCCCATAACATTTTAACTCAGCGGGAAATCGATCTTCCTTATGGGCTTGCAACATTGCCATATTCAAGACTCCTTCTTCCTGCAATCACTCCTCAGCTAATCAAATGGTTAGTTCTCATGCACATACATTTTATTGCACATTTACAACATCGTCACAACAATTTCAGAATGGTGCATACTAACAATCATATTCACTTTCTCAAAAGGAAATACCATTCCTTGATGTTTGGCTCAGCAGGCAATCAGTCTTTCCTATGGGCTTACTTTACTGCCAT
>SNQJ01S0012691.1:78987-141977 GCA_010110895.2 Picea sitchensis
ATTGGCAACTCAAACAATAATACATTTACATTTTCCTCATGCATTAGCATGGTAATTCCTATTCTATGATTAATTACAAATTGGGGGAAATAGGGGTGTTACAACACATTGCAAATTTCAAGGCATGGGATGGACTTGCAACATGGATTGTACAATACATGTGGGTTATGGAGATGCACTACCTATGGTGCGGGATGAGATGCATAGTTAATCATCAATGCACCTTATTGTAACCAAGACACTATTGTTGATGTTGATGTTGAGTAAAGCTCACACCAAATGTCGTCTCTCATAATGTAAAGCACAAAGCTTATGAAACTAAATACACATGCAGAAACCATGCATACTATTGATGCAACACTAATATTTTCTGCATAAGTGGTTTGTGAGGTCTTAAAAGTGTTGTAACATCCTCGTTTTCAAACCCCAAACTAGCAATGTATATTGTAGATGTAGTATATGGTCGAGAGCCAAGTGATGTATATTGTAAATGTAGTATATCGCCAAGAGCCAAAGTGATGTAATACGTAAATGATGTAAATTGAATATAATGAATAAAATGTATCGCCAGTTGCAGATGGACATGAATGAAGATTCAGGGGCTTAATATCCATAAGAGAGGGAAGGGGTCGAAGGGGGAGAGAATTACCCATTTCTTATTTCTTTCCAAATTTCCCTTACCATGAAACTTCCATTAGTTGTTGAGTGTTCTAGAGCCCAATCATTGAACTCATGTAAGAGGGTGGGTGTGAGAGTCATATCCCATAATTATTAAGAGCATGGGGGGTGAGTACAATTAACTTGGGGAAGTGTGCAAATCAAGCAAGCAAGAGAAAGGGAGTAAAATTTGTATGGGTAGAGAACCAGATTTGCACATTCACGTTTTTTGCATAGAGAATTGTTTTTCCATGGATTTTTCTAGCCATCAATGGAGTTCTGAGTGATGTAGCTTGAAGGTGGTTGTTGTGGGCACGTTTGGCAGCTGTTTGGAGCTGGAATTTCATGGAGAAAGATGTTGTAGGCATGTGAGTGAAATTTTGTTTGAAATTGCATTCCTGAGGTCTCGACAAGTAGATTTCTTGTCCAACATGTGTTGGAATTCCTATAGGGGTGCAGAAAGGACTGAGGAACTGTGAGCAGTGAATGGGGATACCATCCCTTGGGTTGTGCAGGTTGAGGGGAAGAGAGTTGGTGGACTAGAATTAGTTGTGTGTTTGACTGTTGAGAGGGGAACATTAGCCAGACTTAAGGACCACCGTCTCTTGTGGAGTCATATCTCTAGCTCGAGAGTCTCTTGATGTTGAGAACTGGAACAAAAAGGCTATGGTTGGGAGGAACATCCATCCTCTTCAAGGGGTTGCATGTTTGATAAGATAAGTGTTGTTATTTGTTGTTCTTATGCATGTATAATGCTAATACAATTGTTTTGTAATTTTCACCGAATTATATTTGGTTATTGTTGCTTGTTGGGAGCAAAATGATGCATTTAAATCCCTATTTACGTGGTTGAATGTTGTTGCATGTTATTTAGTTGTTGCTATGCACAATTAATAAATTGTATTTATGTTTATTTAAGCAACATAGATAGTTGCATGTGTATGAATGTCATGTCGTGGGTTATTTCCACATTTACAGTTAGTATCATAAATTTTTATTGGTTCGTTTTAGCAATGGTTTGACCCAGTTGGGGGTTGGGTACATTACAGAGTGGTATCAAAGATTTTGGTTCAACATTGGACCCATATGGGCTAAGAACCAATAAAAATTTGGATAAATTCACTATTACAGACTTTGGTCATAGCGAATTGGGGAAAAATGACGAAAAACCATAGTGAAAATCCCCAAATTTGTGAGAAAATCAAGATGTAGTTGCCTCAGAAGTGTCTGAGATGTTCAATGGTGTCAATAGACCGAATTACATATTTAAATTCAACATGTAAGGTTGAAAATTCACATTTTAATGGAGGTCGACGAAGCTAAGAGTGTTTAGTGAATCGACAGTCGAGATCATACTTGATCTTGAGATCAAGGGCCTAGATTCGTTGTGATAAATTTAAAAATTACTAATGTTTCTAAGTTTGGAAAGGTTACCAGATCGATGGTCGAGATTCTATTTCAATGATTGGGATAAGGAGACAAATCGACGATCTAGATTCATCGGGGAATTTGGCCAAAGTTTCTAAGTGTCAAAATTTGCTAACAAAATTTGTCAATGGTCGATGGTGGGGGATCAATAGAATTTGGAGAAGGTTTCATGCATCCAAAGGGGATCGTCGGTGGTCGATGATCGACCGTCAACAGATTTGAGCAAAGTATTGGAAAATCGACGGTCGAGATCATGCTTGATCTTGAGAATAACAACCCAGATTCATCTGGGTTTTCATTAAAAACTTCTAAGTGTTGGAGTTCACCAACAGAAATGATCGATGGTCGATGATTGAAGATTGGCAAAAATGGTGAGAAGTTCCATGTGTTTGAAGGAAGTCTTTAATTTTCTATGGCCGATGATCAGGCGCCCCAGATTTAGTGAGATGTTTTAAATTCGTCCAAGAGAAATGGTCGATTGTCGATGGTCGATGATCCAGCATTGACAGATTTAGCGAGTTGTTTTAAATTCGTCCAAGAGAAATGGTCGATCATCGATGGTCGATGATTGGGCATCCACATATATAGTGAGAGGTTTTAAGTCTTCCAAGAGTAGTGGTCGATCGACGATGAAGGAAAAGAGGATGATGACATCATCATTCACTAGTCATGCCTCGTCAACATCCATGTGTCATGCCTCGTCAACATCCATGTGTCATGCCACGTAAACCAAGTTGATACATTGGGGTGATGTGTCATGCCATGTCAAAATTCACATTTCATGCCACATCAACATAGTTTCCACATCAGAAAATAGATGGTCAATGGTCGATGATTGGGCGTCGGGGAGATTCATGAGCAATTTTGGTTTGCCAAGAGAATTCTCCGATGGTCGATGACCGATGATGAAGTGTTGGGGAGATCGATGCACAAGTTTGGTTTATAATAAGAAATTGTTGATCGCTGATGGAGAGCGGATCAACAGTCCATATTCCCCTGATTTGAGATTGACGACTCATATTTAAAAGGACATTATAGCAGTAAAACAATCAAAATTTTAAGAAATTTTCAAGTTTTTAAAGGTCATGAACTTGCGGGGTGATTTTGAGGCCCTAAACGACGTTTTTACGCAATCAAAACCCACAAGAATAGAATGTATAGAGGTACAGTCGTCTCTATAGATTTAATAAAAGAAATTGGAGAGAGATTTCCAATGAGCTATTCCGAGCGCAAAACAAAACTCATATGAGAAAGTTACAACTAAAACAATCGAGGTAAAATTTTGGCACCGAATTACTTCGAGAGAGAATAATGCCTTATTCAAAAGTTCGTTTGAAGCACATGAGCAGTTTGTGGAAATCTTATGAGCCATAGAAGACAACCATAGAGCTAGATTTGGGATCTAGGTATATAAAATGTACAAGAAGATAAATACGACGCATGTAGCATACATGAATAAATTGGGACAAATAGTCGAAACTTCTCCAAGCCATAACTTTCGACTTGTAGCTCAAATTTGAGCAAACAAATAGTCACCTAACATGTTTCGAGGAGGAGAAGACATCTATCCACCCATAATTTTAATTTAGGTAATAAAATTTACTAGGAAGTGATAAAAGAGATTTTTGTATCAGTAAAAGAGTGGAAATTACAGCTTGTAAATGTTGTAACTTTTTGCTCAAAACTCGAAATGAGGAATGGGTACAACCGTTGGAAATTTGTTTCGGAGAAGAATGGATTTAAGGAATAATATTTCGTAATAATGCATTAATATTGTTCATAATTTTCAATGAAGAATGACCTGAAATCTAATTAATGTTTTGTAATAGTGCATTAATATTTTGCAATATGCTTAATTCTAATAGAAATTATTACATGCACATTCTTGTAGAAATAAAGATATAGACCTTAGTTCCTATATGAGAACTAGATATATGGATGATGCACAAGGATCTTACAGCCACAAGGAAGAAATCATAGGTCTGGATGTAAGCATGGGTAGTGTTGAGACCAAGTCTAATGGAAGAAGAGACGGGCATGAGCCTGTAACTATGAGATGCATGCAAAGAGAATTGTAGAGCTATAGGGATGATAATGAGAGGATCATGAAGGCTCAAGAAGAAATACTTCAAATATTGAATATGTCATAGAAGAAAGTCAAAACAGATTCAGGCACAAAGCAAGAAGCTAGTGCCAGACAAGTGGAAACATTTAGATCTCATGATATGAGAAATGACCATGGAGGGTCTAGACAGACAAGGAGTTTTAGCAAACATCAACATTCCCAAGGGAACTCGACTAGAAGAGCATATGCACCTTCAAGTTTGGAAAGTAGCTTGAGTATGTCTTCGATCAGACATCAAAGAAGGAGACATGGGTCAGATATCTTGCAATGGGAGCTGAGGAAAATTAAGCCACCATCATTTGATGGAGAGAAAAAGAAAGGGGAAGTTGCAGAAGCATGGCTGCTTGGAATGAGGAAAATTTTCCAGTTACATAACTAATCATCGAATGTAGAAGCCATAATTACAATCTACCACCTTAAAGGAAATGCATCTATGTGGTGGGATCAATTGAACCAAGTTAAGCACCTTGATGAGAAAATAATCTCTTGGAAGTGGTTCCAGAAATATTTTCAACAAGAATACTTTTCATAGGATTATTATGACAAGAATATGCAAGAGTTCTTTGAACTCAAACTTGGAAACATGACTATGGATGAATACGAGAAAAAAATCATTGGAGCTTCTTAGGTATGTGAGCTTCATCAGAGATGAGAAGGTAAAAATTGAGAAGTTCTTGAGTGGACTGCACTCCTTCTACAAGAACAAAATTTAGTTTGATGAGCCCAAGAATTTTGAAGAAGCCATAAGAAAGGCCAAGTATTTGTATGCGTAGAACAGAGGAAATCCATCTTTCCAAAGGACCTGAGATGACAAGAAGAAAGGAAATATGGATCAAAGGAAGAGAGGATCCAAACCACTTTTCATAGGGAATGGTTCTCAAACACATCGACAAGGGAAACCATCTAAAGGTGATCATAAAATGACAAAGTCCTTGAGAAAAAGGCCAAGACAACAACCCATAAAGTGTCAGGGATGTGAAGGAGATCACATGTATAAAGATTTTCCTCACCGAGGAGATAAGATGAAGACTTTACATAGTTGTTACACACCAAAATGTCACACTTTAGTTTCACACCCTAAGTGTCACAAGTATCACAAAGTGACATATGCACCTTGTTAATTGTCATGTGTATTGTCGCAAGTGTCGTATGCACCTTATCTAGTGTCGCATTCACTTTGCTAAGTGTCACAACACCTTGACACCAAGAAAGAATATTTGTCACAATCCCAAGTCAATGTGGTGGATAAAGATATCATATGAAGGTAAAATTACTATGTGCA
The DNA here is from genome assembly GCA_010110895.2 of Picea sitchensis. Classification (NCBI taxonomy): domain Eukaryota; kingdom Viridiplantae; phylum Streptophyta; class Pinopsida; order Pinales; family Pinaceae; genus Picea; species Picea sitchensis. Next base: position 84,480 of record SNQJ01S0012691.1, read on the forward strand.
CATGAATTATTCATTATTATTCATAAAAAGGAAATTAATTTAGTGTGAGAATCCACCTCACTTTTAGTTTCCTAATCTCAAGGAGAAGTTGTGAATCTCATGGATGGTTGAGAGATTTTCTCAAACCAAAATCTTAATTTGGTGGATCTTGAGAGATATTTTCTCCTTAAAATCCTTAAGAGATATTTTCTCCCTAAAAATCATGGAGATCCCAATTTAGTGGATCTAGTGAGTGATATTCTCCAGGGTGGTTAAGCCTCCAAATCCTATATAATGAGGGATTTCCATGGTGAAAGGGAGGAAGATTTGAGGTGTCAAACCTTTGATCCTGGGGAAAGAATTCAACATTTTGATTTCAAGATTCGTGCAAGGGGATAAATGAGAAGAGCTTGGAGAGGCTGGTACTGCATCAATTGTGGTCTGTAAGTAGTTGTTTTTGGCTTTCCAATTAATATATACTTGACCTACTTCCTTCAAGTCTATGTCTTGTTACATGTGCTTGTCTACTATTGCTTTAATCTTCGTAGATAGACTTGTCTTATCTAATCAAGTAGAGTAGGAGATATTTGTTTCTCTTTGTTGTCTATTGCAGATCTCATTTTGCACCAAGGAGTTTGAGGATCAAGCTCGGGATTGGAAGCAACAAGGACAAACATCGAAAAAGGTACATCATATCCTTTCTCTCCTTCTCGATTTGATTGTTCTAGATGAGTTTAAATGGATGTTAGTGTCCACTTGTACTCTTTATGTCTTGGTATAGGGGCCTAACAATCCAAGGGAAGTTTTGCATGTTTGCAGGGGAAACATTCCATAACAATAAACATCAAGCAAGAGGAGATAATAGAGGAAGTTGGAAAAAACATGCCAAGGATCTATGCAACCTTGGACAATAGACTAGCAAGTTATCAATATGTTAAGAACCAAATATCAATATAGCATAGAAAAACCTTAGAAAAAGTACTCAATGCCTTGAAAAAGAGATAATTTCAGATAATAAGCCTCTTCGAGGGGGCAACCTCCTTTTACCCCACTTAAATGTTCAAGTACAAGAGAGGGGGCAACCTCTTTACCCCACTTAAATGTCTAAGCACAAGATGATTCAAAATGAAATGTCTCCTTGGTATATGTAGGGATAGGAGGTATAATTACAACCACCGGCCTAAAGCTCCATTACAAATAAAATAACATTACTAATATACATGCCCAATTAAGGGTAATGAGCCAATAATAGGGGTTTAACATGCCCCTCCCTTGAGACAAGTGTTGTTCGCACTGCTTGAGTAACTCTAGATTCTTCAGTATAAAAGCAAGACTCATTCTCAAGGGGAATCTTCAGCCGTTAGTTTCCCCCATTTAATGAGACAATCGAAATGGATCTATTCCTCACCGGGTGAATTCTTGTGTCAGTGATTTAGGCTCCAATATGATTTTTCCAATATGATTTTTCCTTCACAAGTTCGGAACATAGTTTGAACCGGGATCTATCAGCCTATAACCTCTTTTAAGCATGAAACATGAAAACTAGGGGTGTACCTGTGAAGATGTAGGCAACTCCAATTCCAAGGCTGCCATAGCACCACCTTTGTAACACCTTGATTAGATGGCTAGCAAAATTTTGGTGATAATTCATTATCCTTCTGGTTTGCTTGAGGGACATCCGCTTGTATGGTTGTAGTCTTAAAATATCCAATCCCCTACTCCAAATCTTCTTTCACTCAATACAAGGATCTAATTGTTGTTTCATGACATGTGCCATGGTCAAGTTGTCCTTAAGATTTGGAGAACTCTGTTGTTGATTCTCGATGTGATCTCCCATTGCTTGAACCTTTATATTTTTCTTTAGAGAAGAAGTGATGGAAGGAGGGTGGTATCCATAAAGTGCCATAAATGGTGTCATTTTGTTGCAAGATGAAAGAAGTGTTATACCACCATTCCCCAAGGGTAACCATTTGAGCCATTATGTCGGTTTTATCGTAGACAAAGCAATGAAGGTAGCCTCTTCCAGAAATTTGTTCAATGTTGGTTTTTCCACGATTGAGGGATGATAGATGAGCTTATGAGCCAATTGAGTACCTAATAAAGAAAATAATTTATCCAAAAATGTCCAAAGAAGATGGGATCTATGTCACTTTCAATAATAATTGGGCTGCCATGTAGCTTTGAACTGCCTCCATGAATGCAAAGGGGTACTAGCTTTGAAGGATGAGAGAGTGCACAAAAGTAAAAGGTGACTGGGTTTCCATCAACAATCAACACACTCTTCCGCCTTTTGGTAACCCGTGATGAAATCCATGGCACCTCCCAAATAATGACTCGGATGGATAATGGTTGTAAAAAGACCCGGTCTTAATTGTTTCCACTCATTTTGGTCGGGTAAACTGCTGGCCCACAAACCTTTGGAACATAGGTTGGAAGGCTATCCCAAAAAACTCTTTCTTGACTCTATGGTGGTTTTCAAAAATTCAGTGCTCCCACCGAGGAGAGGTGCAATTCCAATAGTACCTTTTGTTTGAGTTAGAGTTCTTAAGACAAATAAGTGTTTACTTTGTACCATAGGTGAATCATTTTTCCATGTAACGTATCTGATGCACTGGAATACTACAACAACCTTTGAATGAGTCCACACTTTTTTTCGTAATTCTTCCATTCATCCTCGCTTCTATTATCCAATCGGGTTGATGATCGATAGTACGTAGAAAGGCCTCAACGCCTTCATCCTTTCTTGAGAGTGATTCCATTGATCTTTAAGCCCCCTTATAGACGCATTTCAAAATCATAACCAAATATCTGGTTACCCATTTTTGTTGTTCTTGTGAAGATAGCTCCTGTCTAAGTATTTAAGACTATCATGATCTGCTTACCTTGAAGTGCCTAACAATTTGTTAGGTAGACACCATTTCTTCAATGCATGTATTATTGCCATCACTTATTTCATAAATGGGTTTGTGTAAGTCCTTTCCTTTGAGTGGTCGACTTTAAAAGCCAGGGTGATTCTCTTCTCTGTATTAGGGACATCACTACCCCATTTCCTAAGGCAACACATTCCACAATAAAGTTTTGTGAAGTCTGGAGTGATCAAGAAAGGAGCTTTACACACATTACCTCCTCAAGTTGTTCAAAAGCTTTAGTCACTGAATCCATGAAAAATAATCCTCTTAGTTAGTGGGTAATGTTAAAGGTGTGGTTATTTTTCCATAGTTCCGAACAAACTTAAGGGTAGTAACCCTGGCCAAACCCAAAATCCTCTTAAAATTTTTAATGTTTTGGGAATCACCACCCATCATGTTCTTAATCTTGTTAGGGTCTACCTTGACACCTCATGATACAATATGACCCAAATACTCTACCTCCTTTACCCAAAGAAACATTTGATGGTTTGGCAGTTGTTGTTCTTTTAGTAGTTGTAGCGCACCTTGTCAACATGTCGCATACATGATCCTCCCAAGACTTCTATAGATTAGTATATCATCAAAAATACTAACACAAATTCTTTGAAGGGGAAGGGCTTGAAAATGGAATTCATCAACCCTTGAATGGAAGGTGCATTTGTAAGTCCAAAAGCATGACCAAAATTCATAATGGCCTTCATGACTTGTTTGGGATATCTTCCCTTCATTAAGGATCTAATGATACCTGTAAGATCCAGTTTTGAGAAATAGATTGTTCCATGTAGTTCATCTAACACCATCAATGACGAATGGGAACTTATTTTAGTTAGCAAGTGATCTTGTTGGATTTCTATAATCTGGGACACATATGCCATGATCCATGTGGATTTTGGTGGACACCCACCCATTCCACTTGGACCCTTTTCACCATTGCTTCCCTTCAGTTTTTCATTTTCACAGCCATCATTTTTAGCAGCTTTTCTGTCCTAAACTTCCTGGCCATTTTGAGGTCTCAAAGATGTTTTTCGGTATGTTGTTGTCACAAAATATCATTTAATGATGTTATTTTGTCTGACCATTGTAGTTCTCTGATAGATCTTTCCAACGAGCTATCATAACCCTAGGAGATGAAGTGCCGAAAGTCGTGTGGGCCTCGTTTGTGTAAGTTGATGCACCAACTTACTCCAACGGGGCTCACATGACTTTGGCGCCCATCTCCTAGTGTTAGGTTTCTTGATGTCTAGGACTTTTGGTGACCCTGCCATTGTGCTCCTCTCAGAGCCTCATTGTAATCATCTTCTTCACAGATGCAAGTAGTACACATCTCTTCGTGAGATAAGCTACCGTTCTAGTTAGTTTATTCTCCTCGTCTGTATATTTCAGTCATATGTTGTTAATGAAATGAAGTCTATTTCCACAGATCTCCGTGGTTTATGTGTATTTTTGTATTTCATTGTATTCTTGCATAACCGATTCGCTGGTATCAGAGCTGACCGCTTTATCTTCTATCCTTCTTTGCATGTCCCCAATGAGATCGGTGTATAAGGAGTTGGGGCTCGATCTGTTGAACCTTTGCGAGATCAGCCTCGAAAACCTCGATGACTGCCCATGGGAAAGAAAAGAAAGATGAGGGAGTAGGAGTTCCTATCAAAATGTTGCTCGAGAGGCCCTCGAGAAACAAAGGAACGCTGATGATGGACAACTTTGCCCGTATTCTTCAATGTATCTCGGGGACCGGGCGGTGCATCAACATCTAGAAGCCACTCGAGGTGCCACTCCTTTAAGGTACAAGTAAACTTTGACATTCCCATATTTGATACCTAAATAGATAGACGTAGATGCCATAGATAGATGGTAGGAAGTTGAATCGCTAGAAGGATATTTCTCGGTTCATGACTTTTCCTCGAATCAGAAAAGATTATTTTGCACTCCTCAAAGCTTCCCCATGTCAAGGACCGGTGGAAAACCTACTCAGAGAGTTAGCAAGAGGTGAGGGAGAACCCTCTTTGTACTCATATGCACCCACTTGGAATTCTTTCAAGACGCCACCAAGGAACAATAATATTATCCCATGGGAAGCTACGAGGACAAGGTACAATGACCACGCTATGCTAAGATAGGGACCAAGATGTGCATGAGATGATGAATCTGTTTCATACCCTACATACAAAGTTGGGTATCAAAGATTCAAAGAAACATTTGGTGTTAAAGTACCGCTAGCTTGTTCCATGACATATACACATTGTGAGGGAAATGGAGTTCTCTGACATCTCCTCACTTGTCAGGGTGATACCCCATATGTCACGCTAAGATTGAGCGTGGTTCAAACGTGGCGAAGCGGTGATCATTCCGCGAACCGGCACGGAAAGGTAATTCCCAAAACCGCAAAAACAAATAGACCAAGCTGGCATGGCAAAACCTGTGACAACCCACAAAGCTACAAGCAAAGAACAAATTAAGGAAGCCAAAAAGGACACGGGAAGTGGGTGTGAGTTCTCCATAAGAGCTCCACCGCCGCCGCCAGTGAGTGTTCGCCGCGCCATCGGTAAAGCCTGTTAGGCCCTGATGCATGATCCATCAATCAACTCAAATGCGGGGAAATGATGGGGAAGTTGATTATTGATGCTGGAGTCTAACTTCACCGCTAAGCCACCTTCACAATAAGATGCAGAAGGAGGGAACCAAGATCCAAAGGGGAGGCGAGCGCCTCTTCCATCTCCCAAGATGTGGGAAAAGGTTCCCCATTGCGCTCATCATTTTACAATGGGAGCCGTAAGAACCTCATCTCAGAGGTCGGTAGGGCTTGTCGACCACAACACACCTACAACCACACCAGGTGGTTGCACCAAGGATCTGATTCTCCGCCACGAATGTCGTTTTCCCTACAGCATCAATTCCTTCACGGATGAGGTATTATGACATTGCTCCTCTTGATGTTTCGACAGGCCATTAGCCAACCGCATTCTGTGGAAGCATACAGGTATGAGTCCGTGCCTCGTGGCCGCATATCACTTTGGGCAATAAGTTGTATAGGATACTGGAGATAGCACCGCCTACCAATTATCTCTTTGGTTACCGCGAAACAATGCAAGTATTCATTTCCAAACCAGAAATTTGTTTCCCGATGATTCACCCTCAGAAAGCTTAAAGACCGTGGCCATGACCTCCGCATAAGGCCCCACCGCACGGGGTAAAACAATAGATGGATATGTCGGAGGAGTAATGTAGGACATTCACCACTGCTGTGGGTGCCTCTACACCGCCGTCACACCCCATTGACTTGGACTCCCCGTGCACTGGCTGCCTGTAACCATCGCACGGGCCTCGTCTCCCTGAGAATGGGATGGGAAATCAGAGGTGATTCGAGATATGGCAAAGGTCACATCCGTCCGAAGTTCATCGCCTGGGAGCCTTAATCTGCATTGGTGCGTAAGAAGATGGGACTTGAGACTCAGATTGACTATCTAAAATCAACAAGATCACTATTCTAATAGGTGTTCGATCCCATGGATTGATGACCTCCTGACCAACTCAAGGGGGAAGATTTCAGCAAGATCGACTTAAAATCTGGGTATCACCAGGTACCAAACAAACCCTCTGATGTGTGGAAGACCGCATTCAAATCCGTTGAGGGCCTTTTCAATGGTTGCTTCGGCTGACTTAACGGCTCGCGAACCTTCATGAGTTAACACTACATCTTCCGGCCATTCACCAACTCATTTGTAGTGGTGTACTTGGATGACATTATTATATACTCATCCACAAACTTGGGAAGAGCACCTCCACCATATCCGAATAGTCCTCCAAACACCGGCCGCACAAACGCTAGGTGCCAATTTGGAGAAATCCTTTGGCATAACCTGTGTTCGGTGATTCTGATACATTATTGATGAGCGAAGTGCATGTGGACCCAACAAAGATCCAAGTCATTCTGGGTTATTAGCCCTGCCCACCCCAATGAAATTGTTTTTAGGTCTTGGCAATACTTTCTACCGCGCAGTTTGTGCGTTGGGGATTCTATATCACTTAGCCCCTTGAGCTGGAGTCACCAAGGGAGGTTTCAAAGGTACCCCTTTGGTCCCAATCTCAAATACATGCCTTCGGGAATTGAAACATAGCTCCGCCTCGCACTGCTCCGGGCTACTACCGCATTCTGCAACAACCATTTGAGATCGAGACATATGCCTCCCGACTCATGCTATTGGGGCCCTTACTCATAAGTATCCAAGAGATATCATGTTGAGACACTTTCCGGCCAACCGGAAGTATCCCACTTATGACAAAGAAATGTATTCCATTGTGCGGCTTGTCGGCAATGGAAGCATTACATTTGGAAGCGGGAAACGGTCATCCACACGACCACACCGCTCATATAGACAAGGGAAGCTGCGTAACGATCGCCATCGTAAGGGTCCACATACCCGCAATGCTTCTTTACTTGAACGTTAAGGTCAAAAGGCAGCACCAATGTTGCAGACGTCTCGGCCGACCACCCATCGTGGCGCTAAACACTATGCTCAACTCTTGTGGGCACGGTAGACTCTCGATTGGCCGCCTTCACACAAGTGGGATCCAAAATTCGCAATAATACAATACGCTCTTGGAGGGTAGCAAGTTCCCAATTTTCACCTCTAGATTTCCCTGCTTTGTCACTTGGGACTCTTGTGTTCCTTCAAGCGAGCGTGTTAAGATGATTTGGGAGGCGCACCATAGTCGAGTCGCTGGGCATTCTCATCGAAACCAATAAGTATAAGATCGCAGTATTTCTATTATCAACCTTCACAAGATGTCATCGAAGTACATCAAGTCCTAATCGCTGTCTATCAAGCCAAACCGACCATCAAGAAGCAAGGCCTCTATACTTCGCCTCCTACCCCAATGAACTTGTGAATCCATCTCTATGGATTTCATGTCGGGCCTTCCTTCTAATACATGGAAATGATTGTGCTTTTGTGGTCGTTGACCAATTCTCAAAGATGTCCATCATAATGGACATCTTCAAGAAGAATATCACAACAGAAGCCACCGCTAAACTCTTATTTGAACGAAAAGTATAACACTTTAATCCCATACTATCATCTTAGATCTGTGACGAGGGTTCCTCAGCATTTTGGTCCAAATTTCGTCGACAAGTTGGACACGGATCTCACCAAGTCCACAACTTTTCATCCGCGAACCGATGTACGCATTTAGGTCAGCTAACTGAATGATTGTGCATATACTTCGTATGTATAATTCAAAGCATCCACACACATGGGATGAGAGCTCCCCTAAGGCCAACATACTACAACCGGGCCTCCATAGCTCAACTAGCCACCTAATCTTCAAGGGGATTGGGATTCCAAACACTATGTCCCATTGACATAGAAATGCCATTTGTGGCTACTCAAGAAAATTCAAATCATGTCCACCGAAGGATAAGGCAAACAATCATCGAAAGAACATTCAACACATTCCGGCCAACGTGTTCATGACATCTTGACAGCCACCAAGTACAAGCAATCCATGATCAACAACGGTGCCACACAACTCTGCGGGCGGCTAAAGTGTGGTCGTGATTTGCAAAAGGAGCGCCTTGCTGGACCTCACCGCAAGATTCGTCTGCTTCTATATGGGTCGTACACCTCACCAAGGTCAGAGGGGAAAATTCCTTGAGCTCAACATTCCACCATTCCTGGTTTGCACCTGTTCAATGTGGACCGCCTTCGCCCTACTTTCCACCTCTACTAGACACATCCACATGGCGTAACAACTCACACCAACATAACGGACCGCATGGAACAAGCCATAACTGATCGTATCATGGATACACAGATCAAGCACACCAAAAAAAGGATACCGCTTATATCAGAAGTTGTCAAAGGAAGCAACTCTACCAAGGCAAATGTCAGAAATTCCACAGGTCTGTTCAAAATTGGTTGTGCCAAGTGGTATTTACGGTAGCTTCCCCACAAGTTGTCGATTTTTTGCCTTTCCACAAGATCTCACTTTTATAGCGTGGTTCCGCATAAAATAATTGATATAAATTATGAAACTCGCACTAGAAATGCCGCTGCATCGCTCCATCCAATGGAAATCCAGTCCCACCTAATGTGGATAATTTAGGCTGCTATGATTGTTCCACCTAGAACACCTTCTTGAGACTAGTCGTGACAATCTCTATCTTACACGCTGTGGTATCTACAAATATAAGATGACCTGTCGAATACCTTACCAAATATACCCACACTTCGTAACGTCCTCCGTGATCTCAGTGGTTTGAAATCCATAAAAGTTCTTTTTATAGCGAAGAATCCAGAATGACTAAGTTCGATGATCTTAACCCCATCTTTGTATTGTGTCGTGATTCGGTAAGTAATGCCTCAATTTTAAACCCAACGCACCTTGATCCGTTTAATAAATATGCTCCAAGTCGTTCCTTCTCCGAAACGCTATAGAAAAAAAGTTATAGCGAAAATGCTAAGGTGTCTCGGGACAAAAGATCAAACCCCAAGATGGAGCTCCATACCATATGTTAAGAACCAAATATCAATATAGTATAGAAAACTCCAGTGCACTCAAATCCTTGAAAAAAGATACTCGCTAATAAGTCCTTCGAGGGGGCAACCTCCTAATTCCCACCAATGTTCAAGTACAAGATGATTCAAAATGAAAATGTCTCCTTGGTGTATATAGGAGACTAGGAGGTATAATTACAACTAATGGCCTAAAGACGACATAAATAAAATAACATTACTAATATAATATGCCCCAATTAAGGGGTAATGAGCCAATATTAGGGCTTAACACAATCCCACATGATTGAAGTGGAAGGTAAGATTGATAATAAACCCATAGCTATTTTAATTGATTCTGGCTAGTCATAGCTATATAGATCCAAAGCTAGTTGAAAGATTTGTATTGAAGAAATGGAAGCATGAAAAGTCTTGGTTAGTTCAACTAGCTACTGGAACCAAGAGAAGAATTAATGAGCTTGCTAAAGAATGACCTATAAACATGGATGGAACTAAAACTAAGGCAGATTTAAACATCATATCAATTGGGTCTTATGACTTCTTGATTGGTATGGATTGGCTAGAAATGCATCGTGTTGTTTTAAATTTTTATAACAAGGTTTTAACATGTCTTTAGGAGGAAGGGAATCTAAGGATAGTGCAAGGTATTCCAAGGCCTATATTTGTCAGAGAGATTTTAGGATTACAACTAAAAAGAAGTTTTAGAAAAAGGTGCCAAATATATGCAACCCATATGGAAGAGCCAGTGAAGGATAAGGAGCCAAGTCTTGAAGATTGTCCAGTCTTGAGAGAGTTTGAAGATGTGTTTGAGGATTTGTCAGGATTGCCACCAAAGAGGGATATATATTTTTATATTAACTTAATGTCTGGACTTGCCCTAGTATCCAAGACTCCCTATAGAATGAGCACGCCATATCTAAAAGAGTTGCAAATGCAGCTAGAAGAGTTTTTAAAGAAAGAGTAGATATGCCCAAGTATTTCTCCTTGGGGTGCCCCAGTTCTTTTGTCAAGAAGAAAGATGGAGCACTGAGGTTATGTATTGATTTCAAACAACTGAACAAGTTTACAGTCAAGAATAAATATCCTTTGCCAAGGATTGATTTTGATGAATTGAAAGGATCAAAGCTATTCACCAAGATTGACTTGAGGTTAGGTTATCATCAAGTGAGAATCAAAGAATAGGATATTAGCCAAAAAACCTTTAGGACAAAGTATGGACACTATTAATTTGTGGTGGTGTTTTTTGGGTTGACAAATGCACCGACTACATATATGTGTCTGATGAATGGGGTGTTTAGAGATTTCTTTGACAAGTTTGTCATTGTAATCTTGGATAACATTCTTATCTATTCCAAGACAGAGGAAGAGCATGAGCGACATCTGAGGATGGTGCTACAAGTCTTAAGAGAGAACCAATTGTATGCCAAATTAAGTAAATGCGTTTTTTTGTCAAAAGCAGATCCATTATTTGGGTCACATTGTTTCAGAAGATGACATAAAAGTGGATCAAGAAAAAATTGAAGCAATCAAGAGTTGGCCATTGCCAACAAACATTTCAGAGGTTAGATCATTCATGGGTCTAATTGGTTACTACGTGAGATTCATTGTAGGATTCTCCCAGATTGCACATCCAATAACATCTTTGCAAAATAAAGTAGTGAAATTTGAGTGGAGTGCCAAGTGTGAAGAAAACTTATAGTGTTTAAAGGATTTGCTAACCAATGCCTCTATTTTACAGGTTGCAAATCTAGATGAGGATTTTGTTGTGTGCACATATGCATGCAAGGAACGGCTTGGTGGAGTCCTTATGCAAAATGGGCATGTAATTTGTTATGAGTCCAGAATATTGAAGGAGCATGAAATAAATTATGCTACACATGATTTAGAGTTCACAACCATAGTACATGCCTTAAGGATGTGGAAGCATTACCTTATGGGGCAAAAAAATTGAAATAAAGATAGACCATAGTGGTTTGAAATATTTGTTTGAACAACCAACACTAAATGCTAGACAAACTAGATGGTTGGAATTTCTTAGTGAATATAACTTTGATATCAAGCACATAAAGGGGAAATAGCTCAAGGTGGTTGATGCACTCAACAGAAGGGTGCATAAAATGCATGCTACAACCATTGGTATGTATGGGAAAAATTTAAAAGATGGAATTCTATACACTATAACAACAGATCAACATTATGTGCAAGTTAAAGAAAGCTTACATCAAAATGATATATAACAAAATTATAAAGATTACAAGCTGGAAGAGGATGGAATCCTCTTATTTCAAAAAAAAATTTATGTTCCCAATTCTCAGGAATTGAGAAATTTAGTTCTAAAGGAGATGCACAATGTTCCATATACTGGACATCCAGGATACCAGAAGACTATAACAATTGTAAGAAGCCAATATTTTTGGCCTGGTATGAAGAGAGATGTCACTGATTATTTGTCTAGATGCATGGAATATTAGAAGGTAAAGGTCGAGCATAGACACCCAGCAAGATTGTTGTAGCCATTTCTCATTCCTTAATGGAAATGGGAAGTTGTTACTATCGATTTCATTACCAAATTTCCTAGAACAACAAGGCAACACGATTCCATCATGGTAGTGGCAGAAAAGCTTACAAACGTTGCACATTTCATTATGGTAAAAGTAACTCATAAGGTAATCAATATTGCATAAGTTTATATGAGAGAAATGGCTAGGCTACATGGTGTACCTAAGGAAATAGTGTTGGATCGAGATCCCAAGATCACCTCAAATTTTTGGAAGGGGTTGTTTAAAGGATTTGGGATCAATTTGTATTTTTGTATTTCATATCACCTTGAGTATGATGGGTAGGCATAAAGGATTAATCAGATAATTGAAAATATGTTGAGGTTGTATGTAATGGACAAGCCTTCTAAGTGGGAGGACTATATCCATTTGATTGAGTTTTCTTACAATAATGGGTATCGAGAATAATTTAAGATGAGCCCATTTGAAGCATTATATGGTAGAAAATGCAACACACCAGTAACTTGGGATAACCCAACAAACAGAGCCGTGATTGAGCCATAATTGTTAAAGGAAATGGAAGAATGGATGGTAAAGATCAGGCATAATTTGAAAGTTGCACAAGATTGATAGAAGAGCTATGTCAATAAAAGGAGAACACATAGATAATTCAAAATGGGAGAGCATGTGTTTTTAAAAGTGAAAGCCAAGAGAAGCTCGATGAAATTGGGAAGTTACCCAAAGTTGGCAGCGAGATATTGTAGGTCTTTTGAGGTCTTAGAAAATATAGGACTAGTTGCATACATGCTTGCATCCATGAGAATTCATAACATGTTCCATATGTCTTTATTTAAAAAGTATGTACCTGTTCCTAATCATATGATTGATTGAAATATGATCTAGGTAGAACACGAAGGGGATTTTCGGGTGGAAAAAATTGTGCATCTTGGACTAGAAAGTCAAAGTGCTATGGAATAAAGCCATTTCCTTGGTAAAGGTTCAATGGACATGTTATGGTCCTGAAGACGCTACATGGGAGCACAAGGAAGCCATGTGGGAAGCATACTCATAATGTTTTGAAAATTTTGGAGAACATTGAATCTACATTTGTACATAAGTGAATGAAGACTCCATTTTGGCAGCTAAAGTTCCTAGAGCCACAACTCTGAGATTTCATGTCCAACCGATGTGTGGATTGAGGGGAAAGGGGAGTTCTTGCTTGAAATTGTTGTGTGAGTCATTAAGTTGTGGAATTATCAAGTATTTTGATGTAATGTTTTTATATATATGTCAATCTGTAAACTTTATGGTTATGTCCACTAAGGACAATGCAGTTTTTAGGGGAGGAGAATGTAACATCCCCATTTTCAAACCCCAAACTAGCGATGTATATTGTATATGTAGTATATGGACGAGATCCAAGTGATGTATATTGTAAATGTAGTATATGGTCGAGAGCCAACACGATGTATTATATAAATGATGTAAATTGAATATAATGAATAAAATGTATCGCCAGCTGCAGATGGACATAGACAAAGCTGTGGGGGATAAGTATCCACAAGAGAGGGAAGGGGTGCAAGGGATAGATATTTACCCATGTCTATTAAACCAAAACCCATTTATTATTTCTTTCTAAATTATCCTTACCATGAACCTTCCATTAGTTGTTGAGTGTTCTAGAGCCCAATCATTTAATTCGTGTAAGAGGGTGGGCCTGAGAGTCACATCCCATAGTTATTGAGAGCATGGGAGCTAAGTACAATCAACTCTGGTAAAAGTGCAAGTCAAGCAAGAAAGAGAAAGAGAGGAAAATTTGTATGGGTAGAGGATGAGATTTGCACATTCACGTTTTTTTGCACAGAGACTTGTTTTTACATGGAGTTTTCTTGCCAGCAATGGAATTTTGAGTGTTGAATCTTGAAGGTAGTTGTTCTGGGCATGTTTTGTAGTTGTTTGGAGCTAGAATTTCGTGGAGAAAGAGGATACATACATGTGAGTAAAATTTTGTTTGAAATTTGTCTAAGGAAGCACGTGTTTTGTTGATGGGCGAGTTCGTGTTTCAACTGTAGAATTCTTGAGGTCCCAACAAGTAGATTTATCGTCCAACCTATGTTGAAATCATTCAAGGGGAGTGGAAAGGCCTAAGGGACTATGAGCAGTGAAGGGGGGTTCCATCCCTTGGGTTGTGCATATTAAGGGGAAGAGAGTTGGTGGACTATAATTAGATGTGAGTTTGACTATTGAGAGGGGAACATTAGCTAGCCTTAGGGACCACTGTCTCTTGTGGAGTCATATACCCAGCTCAGGGATGTCTTGATGTTGAGAACTGGAATGACAAGGCTATGGTTGGGAGGAATGTCCATCCTCTTCAACGGGTTGCACATTTTATAAGATAAGTGTTGTTATTTGTTGTGCTTATGCATGTATAATTCTAATATAGTTGTTCTGCAATTTACTCTGAACTATATTTGGTTATTATTGCTTGCTAGAGCATAATGATGCATTTGAATCCATGTTTATGTGCTTGAATGTTGTTGTGTGTTATTTAGTTGTTGCTATGCACAATTAAGCATTTGTATTTACATTTATTTAAGCAACATAGACAGTTGCATGTGTATGAATGTCATGTTGTGGATTATTTCCACATTTAGAGTTAGTATACGATATTTTTGTTGGTTTATTTTAGCAGTGACGTGACCCAGTTGGGGGTTGGGTACATTACAAGTGCATTGAGTTTCATAAGCTTCAAGTATCACATCCCCAAAGACGATATTCAATGTGTGTTTTGTGTCGTGCATTGTTCATTAAATAGCAGTACCAATATGCATGATGCTCAAGGACATGAGGCACATTGATGTGCCAATTCATATGTACTTTTTATATAAACATTATGTGTTTCTTAACATATACCACATTGATTCAACTGATATATTGAATTCGAAGATGTTAGTTATAATTTATTGTCAAATTGATATTTGGTTGATTTAATTTTCTAATGGGTTTTTAATGTCAATCAAGCTCCAATATTGGATTTTAGCATGGTACATGCAAGAGAGGGAATGTGATAGATTCTTGAACCCTGTTACAATCTATATACATCCTCTCTTGATGGTGACCTCCTCAAGTATTATGAGGAGGTTGCATTCCTTAAGGGGAGCAATAGTTTATTGATACAGTTGATCTGTCACTGTGATCACAAACAATAAGCATTTGAGATTGGTTTAGATATGTAGTTCAATCCAACTAATGAGGCCATTTAATTTATTGTTGGACTATTTAAAAGGGAGATTGAGACTCCCCATTTTCTTGATGTACCTCATTGAGACTCCCCATTGAAATATATAATAAATTATGTTTGATCAGATTAAATTTGTGAATAAGAACTTGAAGGTCATCGAGGGACAACTTAATTTTTATTTTTTTTAGCGTGTGAGGACATATAGAATGTTTCTCTTGTCCTTGTGCATTGTCCTATAACCTTGGTGATGGTCAACACATCAACTGCAAACTTCTACATTATGTTGACATGATTACTGACCATGGGACTATTTACACATGGATTTGGTTATTTCTTATATGTTTCTTCCCATGCACTAAGCATTGTTTTTTTTAGTATCTATGGTTTATGGATTGATCCAGATTTTATGAGCAGAACGAAATGAATACAGATCTATATTATGAATACATAGATACAATGAACAATAATAGAGATGCAATAAAACTTGGTTTCTATTCAATAAACAAATATGTTGAAACTGTAAAATGTTGGCTGAAACAGGCTTGCTAGAATGGTGGCGGCTTATCTCTGAGAAGAGATGTGACAGCTATGCTAATTTGCAAGAAGATGATTACAATGAGGCTCGAAAGGAATTTTTACATCAAACATAAATGCCAAAACCCTAGACATCCAAAAACCTAAACCTAGGAGATGAAGCGCCAAAAGCCATGTGGGCCTCGTTGGGCTAAGTCGGTACATCAACTTCCCGGGGTTGTAACTTTTGCATACAATCTTTGTTTTAGGTGCACAATAGCCCGTTGGAAAGCTCTATCCAAGGAATTCACGTTAATCCATCACAGTCTAACTCGGTCTACAATGTGACTATGGCGAGGCCAAAAAACATTGTTTAGGGCCTCAAAACGACCCCAGAAGTTTAGGACCCAAAAAGCTCGAAAAAAAACTACCAAGATGAAAACTAAAGCTGCCAAGATGACATCTGTATGTGAGCCAGTTGGAAGAGGTGGGAGGCCACCAATATCCACCTGGACCAATCCTCCCCCATTAGGAAGCAATGGTATCCATTGCGTTGAGCTCCCCCGTCAGATGAGGAAATTTTTGTTGAATTTCGCCCCGGGTGAGACACTTGCCTTGGTGCAGAAGCTACATGTTGACTCTTGAAATCATCATGAAGTCACCATCCTGCAAAGAATTGCAAGGCATACACAAAATTTTATTATATATATATACACATACTAAATAAGCTATAAGGTGGACCCCCTATAGTGTCCTTAAAATATTGAAAGAATTGTCCTTTGAAGAAGATGTCACTTGGTTACGAATGTGATTGAGAGGCATGCATGTTCGATTGATACAATGTAAGCTTGGTATTTACTTTTTAGTGCAAATGAATGATGACAATTTGTATCAAATGGCAATAAAATTTCCTTATGCATTTGACAATTTTGATCCTCAACACTAGAGCTGGGAAAATTCATCATTGAAACAAGGTTCATGGCTGCTATGTTTGCAAATCCACGGTTTCAAATAGTAAAAGGTTTTGATCTTTATTGACACGGTTATCCACTTACTAACATCTTGCCACTCTTTACATACATGTGATAAGTTATATTACCATGTTGCAACCTCTTAACAAATATGTTGTAACTTATTTTTAAAGGGTGTTATATATATGTATGTGCATGGTATATCACTGATACATATTTCATTAATTATATGTATATGGTTCAACACATATCATACAAGTTACAAGGATATGAGTAGCATCGGCCTTGGCTGTTAGTGGTTGCAATGGATCAAAATTTTGTATATGGTAAGTTTGCAGATAATATTATGTGGTCAACAATGGTATTAAATATGGTGGGTGTCAACGTATGTAGCATGTGATATTATGTGACTTGGAATATAGTTGGAATTCGTTGATTCCTTGGGGTTTTGACGTGGTCCTCCTTGGGTTTTGTGGAAATTTAGTGTTGGTCGTCACCCTAGCACGACATGACCAACAATTAATGCATTAGTTGTTATTTGGGTCACCAACTCAAGGGTTTGGCATTCGATTAATTTTCTTTGAGTTTGAAGGAAGGTTTGAGCTCTCGGTTATGACTGTTTCAAGGGAAAAATAAATTTCGCACAACACCAGGAACCAGGGTTTCAACTCCCTTTCATCTAATGTTGTTCTTTGCTTGATAGTTTATTCATGGTTTTGTGAATAATATGTTGTGCTAGTTGATTGGATTGCTTTCATGTTTTGTTGTTTGCATTTGGAAATTTAAAAGGTGATGCTCATGGTTAAATAGAGAAAGCATGCACTAATTGAGCTCGAATAGTTGGGGTTTAGAGAGCACAGTGGTTGAAGAGTTCTAATCACTGGTTGTTGTGCTCTGCGCGATTTTGTTTTTCATTTTATACTTGGGGTTTAGAGAGCATGGTGGTTGAAGAGTTCTAATCATTGGTTCTTGTGCTCTACGCGATTTTGTTTTCCAGTATTGGGTATCACAAGTCTTGTCGATATATCCACGACTACTTTTGTTGTTTATTATTCAAAAACTTGGCTTGATGGTCCTGTAGCTCACAGGTTTAGTTTTTTTACTGTCATCCATGCAAAAGAGTTGCATGCAAATTTTGGGGTTTGTCTATTCGCTTGGATTATGAGACTCTGCGAGCTCATGCAAAGTACTCGAAAAACAATGGTTTAAAAGAAGAGTTTTGATTGTGTTTACTCCCGTCTAAGATGGGTTTGTATTCATTGCATGCATTGGTGCGAGCCTAACCAAGTTTAAAAGAGATTACGGGCTTGAAACCCTCGCCACACCTAAAGTTTGTTTGTTATCTCATGACCTTTTGATGTGTGCGATGCATATGTGGATTTTGTGATAGACTAACCATTGTGATAGATTTATATTGTTTTGCTTCATGTTTAAAAAATGTTATATAAAATCATATTTTTTTTATTGCACTTTGATAAAGAATAAAAAAATAAGCAATTGGTCTCTGAGCTTTATAACTTAGAGGTTAATTGAATCTGTAATAAGGCTTTAAACTAGGGTAATAAGCCCGCCTATCTTGTTTGAGCCAAGAAAGATTCGAAAAATGTTGTGAAGAGAACTTCAATATCTTTTACTCAACATATTTTTTGGCGACCATACTAGGGATGAAATACTCCATTTTCATTTCCCTGGTTTGTATTTTTTGTACACTTGTAAATTTATTGTTTATATTAATTGCTTTAATTTATGTTTTCATTATGTTTATAACTTGTATGTTTCTATTCAAACTCTTCTTTTGACTCATGAATATGCCCATTCAAAGACAACCAAACTTAGGTGATGGTCTAGAGGATCAAACTAACATTACCCTCACCTTGTATAATCTCATTCTTGAGATTGCCAATAATCATGTTGAATTGAATCGTTCTTGGGAAGTGGTCTCTAAAGAAACTTGAATTAGGGAACAATGGGATGCTCGCCGGAGGATGATTAGAAACCATCCTTGTCATTAATTTTCTATCATGATCGTGCCTACCCCTGATCAACCTAACATTCATGAAGACCCTGTCAACCATAACAACGTCTCATTCACCTTATTCCAATAAATCCTCAGAAATTCTCGTACTATGGTTGAGTTACATCTATACTAGGAAGTTATTGTTGTTGAAGTACATCTCCAACAATATTTGGATGAACAAAGGATACTAGCCCTCAACGAACTCCAACATTAACACATCTTATGTCCTCTTCCTCTCATGTATCTCGATGAATACAAGGTCAATCGCCAGAATTTCCTCTCATTTATGAAGTAGGAAGAAGAAAAGTTGTTCTACAAAGACAACAACCTAAGCTTTGTCGGTCCTTATCCGATTCAAATAGTTCCTCATCCTTTCTGCCTCCTTACGTCTTCAAAATGTCTGGCACTAGTAGTGGAACATGTAGTAGTGGCTCTGGAGGTGGCTCTAGCAGCTCATCCCCCTCACAACCTTCTGCCTCAACTTCAATCAAGAGTATCTATAGCCATGTTATTCCTGTCCAATCTACCATAAACCCAACCAAGGTCATTAAAAAATATGGCTTATTTCAATTTTAGGAAGATGCTACTACTACTCCATGGCATGTTTATTCTCCCTTAAATATCGCACCAACAACTAATCCTTTGCCGAAATTCAAAGATCTTTTGCCCAAGTTCTCGAGAAATGGTACTATCTCTATAGATGAACATTTGATTGCTTTCTCGAATGTTTTTCATAACATTGGTGTGAATGACAATGAGACCTGCATGCGTCTATTTGTCAATTCTTTAGAAGGAAAAGTTGTGGATGATTTCTTTGACTTGCCTTCAAAAATATTATCCATCTGGGATGAGTTGGTCTACTGGTTCAAGTCCACTTTTAGACAATCTAAGAGTCCAGCTGATCGGTTAAAGGAATATAACAACATTACCTATAACAAAGGTGAATCCATTAAGGCCTTCAATCTTCGCTTCACCAAGTTGTATAATCAAATCCCTTAACTGATCATACCTCAAAACTAAGATGCATTCATGCATTACTTTAACGCCTTACCCTCTTCTTATCATCCTAGATTGGAGGAGAAAGCCATAGACAATATAAGATCTGCCCTTCATACTTGTTTGGAGTACGAAGAGCGGCTAGAAAGAACTGGTCTTCCAAAGGAAGACTCTGCCAAGCAAACCAATATGTTTGTCATTTTGCATCTAATGCAAGACATTAGTAATCACATGATTTATTTTGAAAGGAAGTGAATTACTTCTACTTCCACTGTCAAGGCTTCCGCCCATGCTTTGACTAAAAATTTTGTGAGCAATAATTTTCAACCAAAGGCCATATTGCCCAAAGCGTGGTGTAACTTTTGCAAGGATCATCACGATGAAAGCACTTGTGAAGTCAAGAAAAATGTGAGGGATCAAATCTTTCAAAAAAACCCAAATACTACCATTGTTGTCTTAGATTGGGCCCCGCAGGATGATGTTATGGTAGTTAATACCAGAAATAAAACATATGCCAATAAGGGAAAAGTTGATTCTTCTGAGACTTATTTTGCCCCTAGCGCATCCTCTCAAAATACAGGCTCACAAACTACTCCCAATTCTACCAGTCATCAGGTCACCGCCCCTTCTTCAAAATATAACATTTTAAATCAGTTGGCTAACATAAAAGTTGATGTTACTCTTTTAGATATGGTGACTATTCCATAGCAACAACAACATGTTAGAGATTTTATGGAAGGTAAAACTTCCAGCATAGCCAATATGACGAAAGATTACAATGAAGAAGAGTCTTATGTAAATAGATAGGTGTAACTAACTTTAGGAGATCTGTAAATTACCCCCCTTTCTACATTTATGTAAATATTATGGATAAAATAACTCATTGTTGTCTCATTGATGGTGGCTCAGGCCCAAGCGTTATGTCAAAGATTATTATGGAAGATCTAGGCCTCTCTTGTACAAACGAAAATGCGAGAAGCGTGCTCTCCTATAATAATCAACAACAATCCATGATTGGTGAGATCAAAGATGTAACTTTAGCACTTTGCGCACATCCAAAGATACGTACCACCCTTAACATTCAAGTTATCGATATGCATGTCAGTAACTACTCTATTATTTTGGGGAGGGATTGGCAAGCCCTAACATGTGTCTACTTATCTTTAGATGGGTCACATTTATCTACCCCTAAGGATGGAAAGAACATTATTTTTCTCAGGGAAGACCCTATCTCACCTTACATGGATAAAGTTCTTGAGTTGAATGTCAATTATGTTAAGAAGAGCCTGGGTGTCTACTCTATTTTCATGGAAGAATATGACATGCCACATGAACAATTTGACTATGATGACAGAATGTGGCATATGCACTTTGATAGTGCATGCTCCATTGAGGGAAATGGAGCTGGTATTATCCTTTACTTACATGTAGGAAAAATTCACAACTTCTCCTTTAGCTTAGAATTTGCTTGAACCAATAATGTTGTTGAGTTTGAAGCCTTGCTCTTAGGTATCGAAAATGCTTATAATCTGGGTTG
The DNA here is from genome assembly GCA_010110895.2 of Picea sitchensis. Classification (NCBI taxonomy): domain Eukaryota; kingdom Viridiplantae; phylum Streptophyta; class Pinopsida; order Pinales; family Pinaceae; genus Picea; species Picea sitchensis. The sequence continues at coordinate 105,656 of SNQJ01S0012691.1, forward strand.
TGGTCATCTTACCGTATTTGTAGTTTTGAACTTGTTGTTAATCTCGTTAGAAATTTTTATAATCCTAACAACAAGCTGATGAAAAGGTACACTCAGGTTGTTTGGGCCTTGATCTCAAATATGTTATCCTTTAACATCACTCATATAAAAAGGGAGCTCAACATAATGATTGACACATTGGCAATTTTTTTTGCTTCTCCTACTCGATAGTTGTTACCACAATAACCTGATTGCACTTTTATGTCTCTATATCGTCCACATATACCTCACAATGTTGAGTCATGGCAGGTTTTCCAAAATGATGAGAGTATATGTGCTTTATTACAGAATGAACCTCGTAAGCCTAAGGAAGTGATTTCTATTGAATATGATGAGTTTATGAAGAGCTTGACTCCTCTTGAGAGTTCATTTTCAATGCGTGATGTTGGAAAAAAGTAAAATGCTTCGGAATAGGAGTCAAAAAGAAAAGTTGGAGACATTGTATCTGTGAACATTGGAACCTCAGATGATCCCAATATTCTTAAAATAGGAGCCTAGTGTTCACAAGAAGAAAAAGAAAAATTCATGACCTTATTCTGTGAATTCAAGGACGACTTTGCTTGGTCATATGAGGATCTTCGTGGTTTTGATCCCAATGTCATCCAACATGCCATTCCTATCAACGAAGGGCTGGAACCAGTAAGGTAGAGACAAAGGCCTATAAACCATGCCCTTGAAGCTAATATCAAAAAGAAAGTTGAAAAATTACTAAAATCTCGAATCATCTTCCCGGTTGAGTATTCTGAATGGTTCTCAAATATGGTTCCCGTGTGGAAGAAATCTGGTGAGATTAGGCTACGTGTCGACTTTCGTGCTTTAAATGGAGCTAGTGTTAAAGATAACTTTCCACTTCCTAACATGGAACTGATCTTGCAACATGTGGCTAGGTCTCAAATGATGTCCCTACTTGATGGTTTTTCTAGGTATAATCAAATCAAATTCAAGAGGGTTGACAGATATAAAACCACATTTACCACCAAATGGGGCACCTTTTCTTACGAACGCACGCCTTTGGGCTTGTCTAATGCAGGTGCCACATTTCAGAGAGCTATGTAGATAGTTTTTGACGATTTGATCGGTAAGATAATTAAGATTTATCTTGATGACTTAACTGTATATTCCAAGAACCAGTAAGATCATTTTGGTCATATTAGGAAAGTGCTTCTGCATTGTAGAGAATTTGGTATATCATTGAACCCTTATAAGTCTATCTTTGGAGTTAGTCAAGGAAAACTCCTCGATCACATTGTTTTTTATTGTGGTATCAGTATTGACCCTAAGAGATTTGTTGTGATTATGAACCTCCTTGCTCCTACTTCTAAACAAGGTGTTCAAACTTTCATGGGCACCATTAACTTTGTAAGGAGGTTTTTCCCTGTCTTCGCGGTGGTAGTCAAGCCCATCCATAACTTGTTGAAGCAAGTTAGGACCTTCTCTTGGACTGACGAGGTAGAAAAGGCTTTTATAGAAATAAAAAAGGCAATCAGCTCTGCACTAGTTTTAGCCAAGCCATATTTTAATAAAGACTTCATTATCTATACCAATGCCACAGAAGAAGCAATTTCTACCATTCTTCTGCAAACTGATGACCAAAATCAAGGAAAACCTATAGCCTATATGAGTCAAATTTTATCACATGACGAGGTGAAATACACTCTGATTGAAAAACATGCTTTCGCCTCGGTAAAAGCTATATATAAATTTAGGAGTTTCATCTAGGGCAAGCAAACACAAGTAAGAGCCCCTTTGCATGCAGTCAAATTTTTGCTTACACAGACTCATCTTTTAGGAAAACTTGCACATTGGCTTGGAAAAATTCAGGAACATGATTTAATGATTACTACTACTAAAACAATTAAGGGACATGATCTAGCTCTCCACTTGGCTCAGCACCCTGAACCAGGTGATTCTTTTGAAGAAGATGAGAATGCTTTGTGAGCATTGTTTTACTTGGAAACTCGTGATGTTGATCTGGTCGATCATCCTTGGTACAAGGATATCATCCATTATATTTTGCATCAGATTTGTTCAGGTCATTTAGATTCACATCAACGCAAAAGGTTGAGTTTAGTAGCTCCAAAGTACCTTATCCTAGGAAATATCCTTTTTCGCAGATCTCCTGATGGGTTATTGCTTAGATGTATAGATGATAAAGCAACTCAAAATTTTTGAATGAATTCCATAGATCAACAAGTTCTAATATTCATATTGGTGGCCATTTCGCAATGAAAGCTAAAGCTTATAAGATGATCAAAGATGGTTATTTTTAGCCCTTAATGTTCCAAGATTCTTTTAAGTTTATTAGGGCTTGTGAAAAATGTCAAAAAAATTCTGGCAGGGAATAATTTTCTGCTATGCCTTTACAACAAGTCTTACCGGATTTCCCATTTTCTAAATGGGGATTAGACTTCATTGACCCTATTAATCCTCCATCTTTTGTAGGACATATATTTATCCTGACAACAACATACTACTTTACCAAGTGGATTGAAGTTGTTCCTCTTAAAAATGCACAGGATGAGTAGGTCATTAACTTCTTGGAATCTAGTATCTTCTCTCACTTTGGCCTTCCACTTGAAATAATTTCAGACAACGAACCAACATTTATTTCTGCAAATTTTACCTAGTTTCTGAGCAAATTTGGAGTCAAGCACTTCACCTCATCCACCTATTACCCTCAGGGCAATGTGTAGGTTGAGTCAACCAATAAGAACTTGGACAAGATCCTAAAAAGGATTATTAATGATAAGCCTCGCTAATGGCATACTTTACTTACATACACATTGTGGGTCAACTGCACAACTGGAAAAAATAGCACTAGCTATACCCCTTTTCAACTTTTATATGGTCAAGAAGTTGTTATGCCTGTTGAGCTTGAACTCACATCACTCGGTTTAGCAATACATGTTGATGAATTGAATTCCACTGATATTTCCCAAAGGATGAATGCTATGTTGGCCTTACAGGAACAAAGGAACCATGCGTTGGAAAATCTGAAGCAAAGGCAACAGACAATCAAGAAGTATTTCAATAAGCATGCCAAATATGTTAAGTTTAAGGTGAATGATAAATTCATGCTTTTGGATTCCACTCACACAAACAAAGGCAAGCATTCTAAATTCCAAAAACTCTAGCTATATCCATACAAGATCGCTCTGGTAGTTGGAAGTAATACTTATATGCTGAAGGAATTCGAAGAGCGATTTTTTTCCTTCACGACTAATGGCTCTCATTTGAAACATTATGTGAACCTAGTTGATTGTTCTTTTTTTGAATGAATGTTTCATGTAAATATTAGATTCTAGTTGTACAGTTGTTTGTTTTTCTGCATTTGATTATGGTTTATTTCAGTAGCACTGTTGATCTACTTTTGGTTAATTGATTTTTACTGCAGCTTTGTTGTTCATTTTGACTATAGCTTTATTTTTCTGTTGCTTTGCATTCAATTATTTGAATTTTTTCCTTCAATCTAATTCAAATAAGCCCTGTGCAACCACATTTTTGCCTTGTTTTGCAAAAAGTATGCTCAAGTACTGACTAGTAATCATAACAGAAAGAAAGAAAATCACTTGTGGTCCACAACTTGATATCGTTGTTGCAACTATGACCACCTTGCTTAAGCTCGAGTGCTCAACTTCCCTTCTCTCATATTTCCCTTTCTACCCTCCGCCATCCCTATTTGAAAGAGCATACCAGAGAAAAATATTTCTAACTTTATATCAACAAGGTTTCTCTGGGATGCAAAACCAAAGAGCTAGGTTCAAGCCAATACTATATTGCCTTCCCTATGGAGTCGCCATTGTTGACTCTCGAAATCATCATAAAGTAAGTGGGACCCCCTATAGTGTCATTAAAAGATTGAAAGAGTTGTCCTTTGAAGAAGATGTCACCTGGTTCCAGATGCGATTGAGAGACATGCATGTTCGATTGATACAATGTAAGCTTGGTATTTACTTTTCAGTGCAAATGAATGATGAGAATTTGTATCAAATGACAATAAAATTTCCTTATGCATTTGAAAATTTTGATCCTCAACACTAGTGCTGGGAAAAATTATCATTGAAACAAGGTTCATGGTTGCTATGTTTTCAAATCCACGGTTTCAAATAGTAAAAGGTTTTGATCTTTATTCACATGGTTATCCACTTACTAACATCTTTCCACTCTATACATAGACGTGATAAGTTATATTACCACGTTGCAACCTCTTGACAAATATGGTGTAACTTATTTTTAAAGGGTGTCATATATACGTATGTACATGGTATATCACTCATACATATTTCATAATTATATGTGTATGGTTTGAAACATATCATACAAGTTACAAGGATATGAGTAGCATCGACCTTGGCTGTTAGTGGTTGCAATGGCTTGAAAGTTTGTATATGGTAAGTTGGCAGATAATATTATGTGGTCAACGATGGTATTAAATGTGATGGGTGGCAACGTATGTAGCATGTGATATTGTGTGACCTGGCATACATTTGGCATTCGTCGATTGCTTGGGGTTTTAACATGGTCCTCCTTGGGTTTTCTGGAAATTTAGTGTTGGTCGTCAAACTAGCACGACATGACCAACAATTAATGCATTAGTTGTTGTTTGGGCCACCACCTCGAGGATTTGGCATTCAATTCATTCGCTTTGAGTTTGAAGGAAGGTTTGAGATCCGAGTTGTAATTGTCGTAACTGTTTCAAGGACATATAAATTTTGCACAACACTAGGTACAAAAGTTTCGACTCCCTTTCATCTAATGTTGTTCTTTGCTTAATAGTTTATTCATGGCTCTGTGAATAATATATTGTGCTTGTTGATTAGATTGCTTTCATGTTTTGTTGTTTGCGTTCAAAAATTTAAAAGGTGATGCTCATGGTTAAATAGAGAAAGCATGTACTAATTGAGCTCGAATAGTTGGGATATAGAGAGCACGGTGGTTGAAGAGTTATGATCACTGTTTTTTCTACTCTGCGTGATTTTGTTTTTCATTTCATACCTCAGTATTGGTATCACAAGTCATGTCGATATATCCATGGCTACTTCTGTTGTTTATTATTAAAAAACTTGGCTTGATGGTCCTGTAGCTCACGGGTTTATTTTTTTTACTGTCATCGCATGCAAAAGAGTTGTATGCAAATTTTGGGGTTTGTCCATTACCACCACCACCTCTTCTGCATCCAAACCTACAACCTATATCCCAAGCTTCACATGCCCATCATGCCAAGGCCAAAATTATTGAGCTTGAGGAAAACCCAGAGAAAGAGAAAGTAGCAGCAGTTGAGCCAAAGTCATCTTAGGAGTCATCACATTCAGTTACCTCGCACATGCAGGGAAATGATCAAAAATCCGCTAAGGCAGGTTCATCGGTTGGAAGAAATGAAGGGGTTGAATGCAGTCATAGCAGGAGAGGGACAACCTCTCACAACAAATATGGTTTTTCATGATTTTGTTGGTTTATTTCAACATCTGTGTATAGACTTGTTGTCACTTTATCTTGGACAACATGTTATTTGGGACATCTCATACTTTTGACAGTTTTATATTGGACAACCTTATGTTTTTTGTGATGCATGTTTTGGACAGATCTATATAATAGTTAAATTTTGATAAATTTAATGATCATCACATGGAGCGACAAGGGGATTCTTATAGACATTCCATCTTATGCATGAAAATGACATGGATTGTATGATGTGGCAAGATGATGTGTCTTGCATTTAAGGTGGAAGTTACAAGGAGGAAATGGTTCATTAATTTGTTAAAATGAAATAGTGTCCCCACTTATTAGTATTATTTAGTACCCTTATCATATTACTATTATTATTTAAAATATTTACTTGACAACTCTCTTATTAACTAGCTAGTTGCTAGTTAGTGAGTTAACTAAAAGTGGTTGAATGATTCAACTACCCTGGAGATATTTAAAGGAGTAAGCTGGACAAAGAAAGGGAGAGATAACACATTGCTCTGATAAGGTTTTCTCTGACTTCCAAGTGAGATTTGATTACTACTTCATTCATTTTCTGATTTCTAAAGCTAAGAGACTTATGTGATAGCAGGGTTTGTCAAAGGTGACGATAAGTAGGACCAAGAGGCATCGATTTCTCATATGCTTCCAAGTTGATTATCTGTTTGATAGTCTATAGATTTCTCTCGGTTTCTCGATTAGTTTTCAGTGTTGATTATAATTCTTGTGCAGAGTCATAGTAGAGGGAAATTGTGGCAGTAGGCTTATTTTCCTTGGTCTGATTTGAAGGCACCAGTGATCTATGTGTGTGTTACCTTAAGCTGCTAGATTTTCTCCTGGTCCATAATTTTGAAGTATGCGAAGTGTATTGGCCGATTTCATAATGAATGAATAAAATCTTGGATGCTTTTGCAACTCATCTTGGTCTTTCTTGATTATATCAGATTTATATTATTTTGCCTCATGTTTAAAAATTGTTATATAAAATCATAATTTTTTTATTGCACTTTGATAAAGAATAAAAAAATCAACAATTGTTCTCTGAGCTTTATAACTTAGAGGTTAATTGAATCTGTAATAAGGATTTAAACTAGGGTAATAATCCCACCTATCTTGTCCGAGCCAGGGAAGATTCGAAAAATGTTGTGAAGAGAACTTTTGTATCTTTTACTCAACACTGCCCTGCTTTGACAACACGATAAAGTTGAAACTTCTTTTGGCGATTTCCCTTGACATGTGTGTACACAATTTGATCGATGGATGCATGTTCCAAGCAGTCAGGGTTGAGATCTGTCAATGTCAATTGTTCTTCTACATCTGAGGTGTCTAATAATGGTGGAAAGTATGGCCGAAGGAGGTCCACATTAAACATTGGGTGCAAGCCAAGGAAGGGGGGAATGTTGAGCTCAAACACATTGTCACCCATCGCCTTGGTGATGTTATAAGGTCCATAGGGGAGTGGACGAAGCTTCCAATGGGGCTCTGTAAGTCATTCTTTTCACAAGCGCAGCCAAACTTTATCTCCCACTTGAAACGTGTGTGGCACCTGGTGTTGATCACGGTGTTGTTTTTACTTGGCATTAACCTTCTGCAAAATATCCTGGACTTGTTGGCGGATGTGTTGGATCCACTCAATGAACTGGGTAGCTTTGTCGGCTTCCATTTGAGCATGGGATGAATCTGCCTGGGTAGATGCAAGGGGTAGTACAAAATCCATGGGACCCAATGGTTGAAATCCAAACCCCACTTGAAAGGGGATGTGGTCGGTTGAGCTATGTATAGCTCTGTTATAGCTGTGTTGAACATAGGGAAGACTCTCATCCCATGTGCAGGGATGCTTGGAATTCTACATGTGCAGGATATGCACGATCATCCGGTTGATGAATTCAGTTTGGCCATCCATCTGGGGGTGGAAAGTAATGGATTTGGTGAGCTTGGTGTCCAGCAGGGACCAGAGGCTCGACCAGAATGTGCTAAAAAACTGATTGTCCCGATCTGAGACAATGGTTTATGGTATCCCAAAATGTACCCACACTCATTTGAAGAAGAACTTGGAAGTGGCCTATGTTGTGATGCTCTTCTTACAGGTGGTTAGAATTGCCATTTTAGAAAAACGATCAACCACCACAAAAACAAAGTCATTTCCCCGCTTGGTTGACGAAAGGCCTGACATGTACTCCATGGAGATAGATTCCCAAATCCTTTTAGGAGTAGGCAGAGAGGTGTACACGCCTTGTTTTTTAATGGCCAGTTTGGCAATGGCGCAGGCAGTGCATGACCATATATACTTGCTGACATCTTGTCAAAGTTTGGGCCAATAGAAATGTTGTTGCAACACTGCCATTGTCTTTTCTATGTCGAAGTGTCCTTCCACCCGATTCTAGTGGGATTCCCAAATTAGCTTCACCCACTCGCTTGATGGAACACATACATGTCTGAGATCGCACAACAATCGGTCCTACAGATGAAAATTAGTGACATCTATGGTTGCGCCCAACATCTGTTAGGTGGTGATGAAGTCTGGATTTATCTCGTATAGTTGAGGCCATCGAGAGGTCTCATAGCCAAAGGAGTTTAGCACCGTGGTGAGTGTTACAATTGGCGGGCGGTTGAGGCAATCAACAACATGGTTGGTGCTTCTTTTCTTATACTTGATGTTGAGATGGAACTGCTACAAGTATGTGGATCACTTATGATGGCGATCATTCTGTAATTTTCCCTATGTATGCATGACCTACAATGACTTATGATCGGTGTGGATGACTGTCTCCTTCCTGAGAATGTAATGCCTCCATCCGCGGTAGGCTTGCACAATGTAGTGCATTTCTTTGTCGTAAGTAGGGTACTTATGGACAACATTTGATAGTGTCTCACCATGATAGGCCATGAGTTGTCCATGCTGAGTGAGAACTACGCCCACAACATAGTCTAAAGCATCTATCTCGATCTCAAAGGGTTGTTGCAGGTTGGGTAAAGAGAGCATTGGGGATAAGCACAAGCGTTACTTGAAATCATCAAATGCTTGTTGTTGTGGCAGGCCCCACACAAAATTTTCCTTATCACCGCCCATGTTTACTTGGCTGAGGACCCATGCAATATGGGAGAATCCCAACACAAACTTGTGATATAAATTGGCAAGGCCTAAAAAGTTTTGAAGCTCAGCGAGTGTGGTTGGGGTTGGCCAGTCATGAATGACCTGGATCTTGGTTGGATCCAGATGCACCCCATGCTCATCAACATTGTATCCTAGGTACTGGACCCTGTCCATGCCGAAGGAGCATTTTTCTAATTTTTCATATAGCTTGTGTTGTCGTAGAGTGTGTAGAACCTATTGAATACGTTGCAAGTGTTCCACCCAATTCTTGTTGTAGATGAGAATGTCATCCAGATACACCACCACAAAACAATTAGTGAAAGGCCGCAAGATATAATCCATCATCCTCATGAAAGTTGTTAGGGCATTCATCAAACCAAGGAGCATGATCAACCCTTCAGAAAGACCTTCTTTGGACTTGAAGGCAGTTTTCCATACATCTATCTACTCTATTGGGACCTGATGGTAGCCAGACTTCAGATCAATCTTACTGAAGTATTTGGTCCACTTGAGTTGGTCAAGGAGATCATCGATTCAGGGAATCAGGTATCGGTTCCTGACTGTGATTTTATTTAGGTCTCAGTATTCAATGCAAAGTTGCCAGGTCCCGTCTTTCTTCTTCACAAGCACGATTGGTCTTCCACATGGTGATGAGTTGGGTCGGATGTGCCCCTTTTGGAGCAGTTATTGTATCTGGCGCTTTATCTCCTAATTTTCTAACAAAGAGCGATGATAGAATAGCCCATTGGGTAGCGATGCATCAGTGGTCAGATCTATTAGATGCTTGACCCGACAATGTAGAGGTACCTCGGTGGGTAAGGAGAAGATGTCTTTGTATTCTTCCATGACCTTATCCACTTGCTTCTACTGCATGGAGAGATCGGACGAAGAGGCCATGGATGTGGTTGCAACCTTCCACTCACTTTGAGAGAAATTCACGAAGAAGACAAACTTCCCGGTCTGAGAGATGACCCTCCTGCATTGCTTGCCAGAGATCAAGGAAATGGTAGTAGGTGGGACTACCTCTGGTATCTTGTACAATTTCCTATCCAAAGTAATAATAACACTCTAAGGCATAGACTCATATGCAACATGGAGTTTCCATAAATAAGGTTGGCACAAAAGAACATCACAAACTTCAAGGGGAGCAACAACACACAATACCTCATCTTTGAAGGGCTCGATGCCATAGGACATGCGACATTGTTGGATGACGCGAAGATCACTTCCTTGGCGGAGCCATTCGATGGTGTATGGTTGCGGGTGCGGCGTTGTTGATAGGGCCAACCGCTTGAATACCTCCTCTGAGATGAGGTTGTTCTAGCTACCGCTATCAATGATGAAGTGCAACGTAGTACCCTTCACCCACATCTGTGAATGAAAGAGGTGCTCGCATTCCTCTTGCTCATTAGGTTCACTATGCTGGATTTTGGTGGTAGCAACAGTAGCACTAGCTTCCGCGTCAATAATTTGTCTCCCCTTTTCTGGTTCTGACTATGAGTTAGAAATTGCATCTGATTCAAAGACTTTCACCGCAACCACCAATGACTGCTTTGAGTGGCAATCAGCAGTGTTATATCAGGGCTCTTATGGAAGTCGCACCACTTCCTGGTGTCTTTCTTTGTATTTCCATTGTCCTTCTTTATTTGCGTCTTAGACTAGTTGTCCTGAGGATGTCCATCTTTGCTCTGCCCTTTATTTTGTGGTTTTGGGCCACTCTTGTACTGCTTCTACTGTGAGGGGTTCCCAGATCCAAACTATGGCATTTTATGTTTAAGCTTCTGCTCGATTTTGACGACATATCGATAGGCCATGCCCAAGGACGAGATGTACAGAAAATCCATTTATGTTTGGATGTATATATGCTGACCATCGCAGTATTTGAGCACTAGATGTCACTCAAAATCTTTGATACCCATCTTGGTGCGCAAGGTATGGTAGATATTTGTGAACTCTGGCATTGTTTGGTCTCTTTCCTGCCGCAGTGTGGTCCATCTTGTATACATGTCGTCATAACTTCCAACAGGGTAGTATTGTTCCTTAATAACATCCCTGAAGGACTCCCAAGTGAGTGCGACTGTAAATATTGAGGGTTCCTCTATTACCTTTTGCTCATTGAAAGTCTCCCACCAATCTTTGACATGGGGGACGACTTTGAGGAGTGCAAATGTAATCTTTTCTCTATTGGAAAAGTTATGGATACAAAAATACCCTTTTAGAAAATTCAACCATTTGTCTATAACATTTGCGTCTATATGACCTTAAAATATAGGAATATCAAAGTTGATTTGTACCTTGAAGGGGGCGACACCTCCGCTTGAGGAAGATGTGTCACTTGTTAGTAGTCGTCTGAGGATTTGCGCAAAACTATCCATCATCTCGTTCCTCTGTTGCGCGAGGGCTTCCTCGAGAAATAGTTTGAAAGGATCCCTTGTCCCATCGTCTTTCTTTTCTCCTGCCCTGGAAGGTCTGTTGGGCTTGCAAGATATTTATTCCTCAAGAGAAGTAAGCTCGAGACCCAACTCTTTGTACCCTAACCTCGTCGGGGACATGCACTAAGAACGACAAGGAGCAAAGAGCTTTGATACCACTGATCTGGATTTTATGAGCAGAATGAAATGAATACAGATCTATGTTATGAACACAGTGATACAATGAACAATAACTGAGATGCAATAAAACTTGGCTTCTATTCAATAAAGAAATATGTTGAAACTATAAACAAGCTTGCTAGAATGGCGACAACTTATCTTTGAGAAGAGATGTGACAGTTGCGCTCATTCGCAAGAAGATGATTACAATGAGGCTCCAAAGGATTTTTTACATCAAACATGAATGCCAAAATCCTAGACATCCAAAAACCTAACCCTGGGAGATGAAGCGCCAAAAGCCATGTGGGCCTCAATGGGGTAAGTTAATACATCAACTTCCCAGGGTCGTAAATTTTGCATAGGATCTTTGTTTTAGGTGCACGATAGCCTATTGGAAAGGTCTATCCAAGGACTACACATTATTCCATTAGCCTTTGACTGTGGCGGACCCAGAAAACGTTGTTTAGGACCTCAAAACGGCCCTAGAAGTTTAGGACCTGAAAAGCTAGAAAAAAACTGCCAAGATGACATCTGTATGTGAGCCAGTTGGAATAGGTGGATGGCCATCGATAGCCACCTGGATCATGGATTCCCTACTATATTTTCCATGTAAGTCAACCTTTCAAACCATTCTACTAGAGGCTGATTTCGCGAGTCCTAAGATGGAGACATTATTTCCACATGCATCAACATTATTTTGTCTTTTTTTTGTTTAAGGTTTCTAACAACTAGACCTTCATTTGAAATCCCACGTGAATATCCACTAACCATTTATAAATGCACATGTGGGGTATGCTTATGCCCAAAAAGGAATTAACTATGTTGCAATTAGGTACAGAACATGCACCCTAGCCCACTACAAAAAGCATTGCCCTCAAAGCTTTAAGTGACATGCACTTCATAACAAGTCACTCGAAAAATGGACAACTTAAGTGAAAAGATTTTATAACATAAGTGACATGCACATTATAATAAAGTCATTTGAAAAATAAACAATTTAAATGAGGTGCACTTTACAATAAAGTCACTTGAAAAACAAGGGCAATAGCTGCAAAGCAGCGAGTCCCTGCCTTAAGATTATGTTTACATTTTATTTAGTTAATTGATAAATACAATAAAGGTTTTTAAACTATTTAGTGTTTAAGTATATCCACTCTTTGTGTTTAATGTTATTTTAAGTTTCACCAAAAGGTTAATTTCAATTGTGTCAATAGTTTTAAATTTGAAGTTTGTTCAATCATTCAAGCCACCTCCAAGCAACACATAAACCTAATTAAATTTAGATTTGGAGCCACCACTATACCAACAAATGAATTTAAATGTGGAATTGTTCAAAGACAGTCCACACCAATGGATGAACCTAATTAAAATAAATTTGAATGCTACTCTAACATTTATTTCTATTTTTAAATCTTTATCAATGATAAAAATGGGTATTTGACCTATAAGAATTTACAAATCTATATGTAATTTTTTTTAATAAAACTATGAAGAGTAAGTTATTAAATGATATTGTATGTCTAACACCAATATATATTTAAATTCATGGAGATTCATATTCTATCTCTCTTTCTTTATACAAATGTCTAAATTCTAAACATATTTTAATGGAAGATAAGCTATGTATTGTTGTTATACTATCATTAAGTGGTAATGCGAATATTTTATTGAGATATGTTTTCAACATTAAAAATTATTAATTTCCCAAAAGGGACTTATACAATATTTTTATTATTTTAAGTTGGTGTTTACAATACAAAATGTCTATTTTGGTCATAAATATGGATGAATAACACCCTATCATCATAATAATCACATTTATGAAGAGCGATTGTTTTAAAGTATTAAAATTCTCAAAATTGTAATTTTGTTTTTTTTTAATAATGTATTTAAAAAAATATGACTATATTTAAGATTACAAATTTTACTAATAAATTTATTTGGAATATTTACATGGTGATTTACAATTTTAAAAATAATTAAGTTATTATTAAAGAAAACAACTTTTAGTATTTTATAAAAGATTACAAATGCTTTACATAAACCTATGTGTTCATGATCCATACAAAAGTGAAAAAATCTTTAAATTTTGAGAAACTATTTTTAAGACAAATAAAAAACTCTTTTTAAAACTTGAAATCTGTGTTATTGATATCTAATTTAATGGCATTCACTCACTTGGAGAAGAGAAACCGTACTTAGTCAATGAATGGAAAGCTACATATTGCATTTTTATGATTTTTTTAACTTTTATGTTTTTTTAATTAATTATCTTTTTACAATAGTCACCTCCAAAGTCAATGAACTATCAATGCAAAAATAGTACTTAGTCAATGAACTATTAATGCAAAGCTACACATGGTTTTTTTTTTTATTTTTTAAACTTTTATGTATTTTTTATTAATTATATATTTATAATAGTCACCTCAGTACTTAGTGAATGAACTATTAATGCAAAGCTACACATGGCATTTTTATGATTTTTTAAATCTTTATGTATTTTTTATTAATTATGTTTTTATAATAGTCACCTCCAACCACGACTTATTAGTCCCATCAGCCTTCTTAGCTAATCAAAAATTCATAATTTAGTAATATCAAAAGTATATATATATATATATATATATATATATATATTTAAAAAAAAAACATTTTAATAATTAAAAATTCTAAAACTTTAACAAACTTTACAAAAATTTGCCAATAAAATTGATAAGTCAACTCAATTTGACCGAAAATTGATCACTATATTCCGTGCTTTTGAGGGACTAATAAACAACTTAAAGTGGCATGCACCTTACAATAAAGTCACTTGAAAAATAGAGAAAAAGATGTGAACCCATCGACTTATTACGAAAAAGTACAACTTAACCAAGTGAGTTAAACCAAAATTAGATATTAAGCATAGGAAGAGAAAATGGGCTTTTTTTTTTCCCTCTTGGACAATTAAGGTTGCATGTTTCCCAATGTATGCTCTTCCCTTCCATTTATAAAGCTTCCATAGTTGTCATGTGATTTTTTGTTATGGCCTTCTCTTCCATGGACACCATTCTAACTTCCATTGTGTCTCATGTTTCAACCCTTCAATTTTTCCTACTACAAGTTGTGATGTAATCTTCCACTCTAGCTTGTTCCACAACCTATATAACACAATAATTGCATCGTCCATGCCTCAAACCTCATGCAAGACCATAGGGGAGACATCTTCTATGGCCTATAACTATACCTTATTACACACAAAATCTTCCTTTTCATTGCCACGAGGAATCATCCTACTGCTTTATAGTTTTGGAAAAATTCTCGTCTAGGAGCTCTCTGGTATATCTACTGATTAAGCACCATAAATGGAAGTCGCACTACCATTGTTTTAACCTCCAACTTCCCATCTACGTAGTAATTTTCTATGATCAAATTTGGGTTTTCAAAGTTTCCCTCTTCCCTGACAACTTCTTATTCCTTGGTCTCATGGGCCATCTCTTTCTCTTCACCCTTTTCTTCAACAAGATCCATGTCTCAATAAATTATAGATACTTTGTCACTATCATGCAAATCTTATCCCATACCACTTGCAACACTTCCTCATCCACAAAACCCTTATAACTATTGAAAGAGGTTTTTGGGTTTACGCAATCCAGAGGCCTTTGGCCCTCTAACTATAGCAATAACATCTCTCTGATTATGTCTTCAAATAACATGAATAATATAAATGACTATGACACCACTTGCTACATCCCTAAATACTAAATGGGACAACTTGAATAAATTGGAAATAAGATAACATATATATAGTAATAATGGGAGCACCTGCACATTAAAGGGTTAGATAAAACCTGCTAATTTGAATAGTGGAGGAAGGCATCTCCATGAATAACAACTTGAAGTCGGTTATTATATTGATAAAAAGAATGAGATATAAAACATGGAGGAGAAACCCCTATTTATAACGATATGATGGATAAACCCTAACCCTAATATTTTATACGTGGCTAGGCCTTTATTATATGAAAGTGGCCTTTCTACACATGTGACCTCTTTCCAAAGTTATTACGTATGTTGTGATTAAGTACACAACAAAGATATTCCATCTAATTACAAGAGCATTGTTATGTCACTAGGCAAATGGCTGAGACATAACACATTTGTTTTATCATATACTATGTTGGGGTCCTATAATCATAGGTACCTTGATTCTTCAACTACTTATTTGGCGTTGCTCCCACGATGAAGACATCTGGCTTACTGGGCTCGGTTGATTCAATTTCCCCCTCCATCCATTTTGTCCGATCCTTCATCACCCTGCTGCATCCTTCATCCACCTCTGCGCCCTCACTCCCTTGTCCATTTGTCCCATTGGCTACATCTCGCCCACCACTCATCCCTGCATGAATAAACAAACTTAGGCTAAAAGAAAAAACAACAAGTTAATAATGTTAGTAATTAAATTTAGTATAGTTAGATTAATAAAACCATGTTAGACTTGTTAATAATTAATTAATAATTAGTAGTTAAGTTATTGTTTTATTAATCAAACATTAAATACAAATTAAGTAAAAACAATAAAACAAATAAAATACATATAAATTTAAAAACAATTAAATAATAAAACAAAATGAATATAAAACAAAGTATAGTAATATATTAATTAAAAATAAAATAAAACAAATAATAATAATAATAAAATGTTAAAACAAAATATAAATAAACAAAACACTTAAAATATATATAAAAAAAAACATAATAAAACAAAACATTTAACAAATAAAAATTAAAAAAATTAAAAAACAAAATACAAACTATCCTAAGTCTCCTGCATACATTTCCCCCATACAACTCGAACCCCCCCCCCCTCATCACATCACCTCAAGGGGGGTCCGAGAAACTGGTATTGGGAGGGACAAGTGTCACCTCATGGTGAACTTGGACCCCCCCTCCCAATACCACTTACCACCTCAGGGGGTCCGAGCAAACCACTTACCCCTCCAAAATCGCCCTCCCAAAAAATCAAAACCGCTCTTTTTTTCGCCAGTTTGACCAGTCGTCTTCCGAGATGGATTCTGGCCAAATGGAAACGAATTTTCAAAATCCAAGAGAGGTTTTTGTTCAACACAGGCCAAAGAACAAAAAACTCTCCCATAATTTATACAGGTGTTAGTAGTTGGGAGAATCGAAACCATCTTTAAGCCCTATTTTTCAGGCTTCCGTTTTTTCCTATTTCAGTCATGATTTTGCGGGAGCTGTTTCGACGAGCTGGAGGTGAAATTGGAAAAAATGAAAAAGGTTTTTGTCCAGAAAATTCTCATCTACAATAACCTCTTTCAGTTTATACACGTGTGTCACCATTGAGGAGAAGAAAATGCCTAATTGTACCCCTATTCTCAGCAGATTCGGCCTAGTTTTTAGTTCAGATCTTTTTGGGATTTATTTGTTATTTTAAGCCAGGATGATCGAATTTGATCTCCTGAGCCTAAGGATTATATATGTTATTTATATCTATGTTTACAGCAGAGTAGGAGAGGGGTTGGACCCAACCGAAAATAAGTGTTCATTATTGTAATCAGCTCACAGAACCATAGTCTATCAAAACAGTATTACAATTACAGGATTCTTGTGTCATTATGATGGTGAAGTTTTTCTCACTGTAATTATGTTTTCTCTATTTTTCATATGTGTTTCTTTTCTCTATTGTTTTAAAGAGAGTCAAGCTTAGGATTTTTTTTAAAACACCTTGTTCCCAGTTTAAAGCAATATCAATGTTTTCTGCCTGAAGGTCATTCCCAGGATTCTTAACTGCCCTGTTCTGATCTGATTCCATCCCTATTTCCTTCTGGACCATTTACCAAACCTTAAAGAATCCAACATAGTGCCTACCTTTCCCTGTAAGCTCCCATGTAGACCCTGCTTTGATTGGATTAGATCTCTTTGACCCCATTTCCCAATGGACTTTTTCTCCTGCTCCAGCCAAACCATTTAAAAACCAAATATCAATCTATCATAACTAGCTTAAGATCCATACTCAAACAAATCTAAATCTGATAGAGATATCCCTCTCTAAGTCTTGGAGGGCTAGATCCTTGACTCGAAGTGGTTTTGTGGTTACCCCTGTTGATTTCCTCCTCAGCCTGGGAAATTACAGGGTGATAACATACTCAAGTTATGTCATGCATTAAGAGATGCTCATCATGAGTGATGCAAGAGATTTCTTCTTGTTCCTACTAATGCTCCAACTCCTAGTATTGCTTGTGTCGATCCCATCACCACTTCAACTACCAATGTTGGTCATGTTGATCCTCTTGTTGTTCCAATGCCTTAGATTGATCTTGTTCATCTTATTTTTTCTCCTATAAAGGGCATTGGGCTTGATGTGTATGTCGATGTTGATGTTGCTTAGAGCAGTAGCGCTGCAGTTAGCACTAGTTGTGGTGGTAATCAATGTTTAATCGTTATTTATTTTATGGAGTTACAAATTTTGGGGGATTCATTGTTGATTATTCAATGGTTACTAAAGGAAGTATCACTCGTAAATTTCACCTTACAACCACTTTTTGATGATATACAACAAACAATGATAGTTTTCTCACACATTTCTTTGTGTCATATATACAAGGACAAAAATAGGGTAGCTGATGGCTTATCAAAATAGGCATTGGGGCTAGAGTGTGGTACTTGGACCATTTCCATCTTTCAAGATGGGCATACAAATGATTTCTCTCATGCATCTTGGCTATAATTTTTTTCTATAGACAGTGGACAGATTCCAAACTATGATCTTTTCAATGATGTATTATTGACTTTTAAATTCATCACCAATCATATTTCTATGTTGATATAGCTCATGGCTTTGTGATAGTGGACGGTTCTTAGATCCTACTTTTGAATGATGTAATCTATGTTCTTTTAATTCAAGGAACAATTTTTCCTTTTTGTTTTAGATAAATGGTATGTAAGGCATGTAAGGCATCTATGCAGAGTTGTTTGTTCCATCAAGCTATAGAGCACTTTTTTGAACGCCTGGAGGCATATGGCAATATAATTTTGTTTTTTATAAATAAAAGTACAATTTGTTTTCCTTGGAAAAAAAAAATCCTAGTTGATAAAGGTAACCAACATGGAAATGTTGCTCACAATCATTGGGAAAGTTAATGAAAACTTTGATTTATTTTACACCACATTGTTTCCATATTGTCAAAAAAATGTTATGTAGTAATATTTGTTTCCATTATTTGCAAACACTCATGAAATGTATAACAACAGATAAAGTGAGTCATAGAAAGATCATTTCTAATATCTATGTTGGTAGGTGGTTCCATATGGTAGGCGCCATATCCATTTCACTAATACTACATAAAATAAATAATACATGCAACATACCAACATTAGTATAATTGTCAACACAATCTATCAATTTTTTTGTCAAGATCAATAAAACATTTATATATTCTTTAATTTATGATTAATCCATATCAATGTCATTTTCATGTTAAAAATGATGTAAAACAACATGATATTGATAAGATAAAAATTACATCATATACATATTCATGGCTATTGAAAAAATATAGAAAGACAAATAGAGAGAGGGATTACAAATGTGGATAAAATGTACACGTCGATTGTTGTTAAAAAAACACAGAGATTTTTTTTCAAGTAACACTATAACCCGTAATAATGTCTGACCAACTCATGTTAGATAATGGTAGAAGATCATGGATTGAATCCATGTTTGGTGTAAGCGAGAATTTTTTTATGTTGATTATAATATTGGTGCATTGATTGTTTATTGGCATGGGGAGATGATGATATGCAACCATATATACTTAATTTATTGCTAAATGAGTAATTATGATAGTGTTCAAATCATAATATATGAATGGAATTTGAGCATAATTGCACATGATTACAAGACTTCCCACAACACGAAATGAAAGATATTTGGAGCATTGCTTGTTTATATTTGTTGTCATATCCTATAAGAGACTCCATTTCGAGTCTCTTCCATTCTCAAAATATGGAAGAGACTCATTAAAAGTACATGTCGACTGGTTTGAATGCATTGCTAGACATGTAGATCAATTACTATGTCCTATGTGAATGAAATGGACACCTAATTTATTCATTTCAATATTCAATGAGTACATTATGTACATGTATAACACATCCTTGTCATGAACAGTATTCATATGCAACCAATATATTTTATGTTTATGAAACACTGCACCCTTAGGAGGTGTAGGCTCTCCATCAAGAGCAATGGTTCGCCTCCAAAATCTATTGATGTCATTATAGATATAATATTTTGAACCATCTTCATTATGTAGATGACGTACAAGTATCCATCCATACTTTTGTTCATCGATGTTCCATGTGAATGAGAAGAAACTGAAATGTCTAGTTTTGACGAAACTTGCATGTGTAAATAACTTTGTGAATGGATTTACAATATAGTAATCTGTATACTCAGGCAATGGAGTATGTATATATATAATAAAATATGGAACCAACTATACATTCAATTGAATATTTATTGATTGAAAAAAAACATACAAATAAGATTCATGTCCTATATGCTTAATATAATTATATAGGATATGAGAACATACAAACAAGATGCATGTCCTATATGATTAATATAATTATATAGGATATGATTTTCATATGGATTCCATAGTATAACTAAGAATCCAATTTATTGTATGTGATCCTTTTGCTAAGCATCCATAAAAGTTTTTTTTGTGTGTGATTCAATCATAATGTTTATAAATTGATCAAAACCAAATCAAAGTTGAGAAAGTGATTCATAAAAAGAACATTTCCAGTACTTCCATCAGTAAAAACCTCCATATGCTAGAATACATCAATACAATTATTAGTGAAGGTACATCACATTTTAACAATCACAGATGTAACTTAAGATAACAATTATATTTATTATGCATAAATGAAGTACAGATGCGAAGATATACATTAGAATAACTTTATTTGGATGGCTACAAAGAGCGAAAAAATAATTACAAAATGATTATGGGTAGAAAGCAAGTGTCCATCTAAACTTCTTTATTTTTTTTCCTATGGATAACTCCATGAATTTTTTTGGCTTTAGTTTTTCTATCTTGTACACTTTTATTAGCATACCCATAAATTCCTTTTTGACCAATGTATATTTGGGCTCATATTTCACCACATCTTTCAACTCATTATACCTTTCAACTCATTATAAATTATGACGAAACCTAAAGATCTTTGGCCATATTTACAAAAACCTTACATTTTTTTATTTTTTTATTTTTTTGTATCATTGATTTTAGTTTTTTTTGCAATCCCTTCTTGAAGTTCAGGTTTTGAAAGGTTTCATCTTCTAGGGTGGAGAATGTTGATTTGAAATTGGCTTCTCAATTGTGGTCCATTGATAAGATGTTTTATGCAAATTTTATGCAAATAATTGGGTGTGTGTTTTATTGATCAATTTATAATATTATAAATGGGAAGATTTTGGAGAAAAAAGAAGATATACTTCATAAGAACTATAAATATTAATCTGAAATGATAACAAAAATGATGTAATTTAGATGTAAATTTCAAGATGTGTTTCTATATTTTTTTCCAAGGAAAAAAATATGTCATTTTATCTATATAAAACAAAATTACATTGTCATATGCCTCAAGGCATTCAAAACTAAAGGCTTTGTATCCATATGGGGAAACAACTCTATAGGCATGCATTATATATCAACGCGCTATATAAAAAAAGGTAGTTGCTCCTTGACTTAAAAGGACATTAGTTACAACTTTCAACATCACAATATGAAAACCGTCCACTATCACAAATCTTTGAGTTGTGTATGTAGGTTTTAAACATTTACAGTATAGCAATGCACACAAAGATTATTTATAAAACAAAAAGAAAACAATAGCAATCACACATAGTACTCATAAATTTACCCTCGAAGCCCTTAACCAGGAAAACCAACAAATGTTGAGAGTCGCACCTCTAAATCTCATTATATTAACTTCACCATTTACAAATATAGTATATATGATTCCACGACATCCAAAAGCTCTAATCCATTGACCTGGATTAGAATATAACCTTAATTCCTTAATCGGAATTAGAAAACTATGGGCTGAAAAACAATGTGCCAAAACCACCCAAAATGGACCAAAAAACCACCCATTTTTTCTAGGGTTATCACCCCCCATGTGACCTCCCACTATGCTCAATGGAACATACAACACATACAACTAGTCATGCAAAGAATATAACACATTCCCAATATTCTCCCACTTGTTGTTTTCTTTACATACAAGGGGGCCGGAATTACATTGGGAATATTTCAGGGCATTAATCCCCATTGCTTCTCTATGCCAAGAGAACTTCCTGGTGCTTATAGAGTTTGTTAATGAATCTACAATATTCTTCAAAGTGTCCACCTTCACCAGTAACATCTTCTTCTCTTCAACCATGTCTCTCACAAAGTGATAGTGAACATTAATGTGCTTTGTCTTCGAATGATAAATTGGGTTCTTTGCCAAAAACATTGCACTTTGACTGTCACAATCTAACCTTACAACTTGTTGTATAAACCCAATATCTAAACACAACATTTGTAACCATACAAATTACTTGCATGAGTAGCTACCATGTGTTCAACTTTTGTAGTTGAGAGTGCCACCACAAATTGTCCCTTGCTCCTCTAAATACGTTAAAAACATAACCACACTTGTGGATCTTTTTCAATCCGGATCTCCAACCTAGTCTACGTCAACAAATCGATATATGTCCAATACTTTGTCTGCACCATGTCTTCCTTGGTTGAAAATTCCATAATTTGTAGTGCCACGCAAATACCTGAAAACCCTCTATACACCTGTCAAATGTTCCTTCCCTGGTTTTGACATATACTTGCTCAAAAATCACACCGAATGTGCAATGTCCAGTTTAATACAAACCATTGAATACATCAAACTACCAACAACACCAACATAAGGAACATGAGACATGTCCTACTCCTCTTCCTCTTCTAATGTCTTGGGCATTGATCTAAAGATGACTTTACACCTATAGAAGTAGGGACCTTGACCAATTTACATTCATGCATATTAAACCTCTGTAATATTGTCTCAACATATTTCCTCTTATTCAACTGTAGTCTCTTGTTTGCTCGATTTCTTTTAATTTCCAATACCCAAAATAAAATTTGTAGCACCAAGATATTGCATATCAAATTTAGAGGACAATTGAGTATTTACATCCTTGATAATTTCCTTGTTGTTTACAATCATCAACATACATGATCACCAACTAATTTAAAATACACAAAATGATCAACTTTGCTCCTTGTGAAACCAAGTCCCAAAATATAAGTATGAAACTTTTGATACCACATCCTTATAGATTGCTTTAACCCATACAAGGACCTTTTTAGTTTGGAAAATAGTTCTTTCTTATCCTTCACTGTAAAACCTTATGATTGTTTCATGTAGATTTCTTCTTCAATATATCCATGTAAGAATGTTGTCTTTACGTCCATTTGTTCAACTTCAAGATCAAAACCGACAACAACAGACAAAATAAATCAATAGAAATCAATTTAGCAATAAGAGAAAAAAATGCCAGCAAAGTCTATTCCCTCTATCTGGGAATATCCCTTTGCTACCAAATGATATTTATACTTCTCCACTTTACCTTTTGGATTTAACTTCTTCTTAAACACACATTTGCTACCAACAAGCTTTCTTCCAGCCGGTAACTCAACTAGATCCCAGGCCTCATTCTTACCCAAAATCGTCATTTTTCAACCATGGCCTTCTTCCATATTTTATCATCCTCTGAATCCACAGCCTCTCTAGCAGTCCTGGGATCATTATCAGTAATAGATAAAGCAAGACTAGAGAGAAAATAAGGTGGAGTATACTTTTCTGGCTGCATTCTTTCCCGAACCAATCTCCTCAATACCAGAGTACGAGGTTCTCCTTCTGACAAGTCAGATTCTTCATCCTTCAATTCAAATTCTGTTGTCTTTGATTCATGTTCTTTTGTTAGGACTTCATGTCTATGAACATTTTTAACCTCTCTAAATTCAACATCTCGATTGTAAACAATCTTCTTAATTTATTGGTTCCAAATTGTATAGCCTTTTATACCATATTTATAACAAATAAAGATACACTTTTGAGTTTTATTGTCCAACTTACTCTTATTTTCCTTTGGAACATGTACATGTGCATCACAACCAAACATTTTGAGATGTTCAAGAGAGGGTTTCTCACTAGTCCATGCCTTGTGTAGATTTTTTTCTACCAACACTAATGAGGGTGATCTATTTACTAAATAACATGCAATACCCACTACCTATGCCCAAAATTTTTGTAATGACTTAGCATTATTGAGCATGCTCCTTGATTTTTCCATCAATGTCTTGTTCATATTTTCCACAAATCCATTATATTGAGGTGTGTATGGACTAGTCTTATGCCTTTCTATACCACACTTCTTAAATAATTCCTCAAATTCATTCTTGTAAAACTCTCCACCATTATTTTCTTCTCTGTTTGATTCTTCATAAGAGCCTTAAACACTTTAGCTTTACTAGAGACCTCATATTTCTTTAGAGGCAAGTAAATCCATGTATTCCTCGAGAAATCATCGATGAATGAAACATAGTACATAGATTTAACCAGTGATGGAACAAGCAGAGGTCCAAACACATCAATGTGTACTAACTCTAAGATTCCCATTGTTATTGTGCCACCAGATGAGAATCTTACCCAATTATGTTTACCATATATGAAATGTTCATGGAAATCAAAATCCAATGTGCAATAATATATACCTTCAACCTTACATTTAAGGTGTAGTGCTCGAAGGCCCTTCCCTCCAACATGCCTTAGTGTTTGATGTCACATCATTGTCTTTTCTCCACAAACCATAGAAGTTTGGTATTCTTCATTTCCACCCTCAGGAACAATAGAACTATTACACCCATTATTGATAGTGCTTCCCAATAGTTTGTACAAAGTTCCATCCCTAACTCCCCTCATCGACATCATTGCTCCCCGAACCATTTTGCAAGTTTCCTTTTCAAACACGGTATGTACACTTGCATCACTTATCTTACTTATTCATATCAAATTTGTAGCCATCTCTAGATTGTGCAAGACCTCTGGGAGTGTTCTAATCCTTCCATCCTTGAGATTCAACTTGACTTTTCCTCATCATATGATTCTAGTTGTTGATTCATCCCCTAGAAAAACATCACCTCCATTGTACTTTTCATACTTACAAAACTACTCCCTATGGGGAGTCACATGAAAAGAAGTACCTAAATCGATCAACCATACATCATGATCTGCATGTGTTCTTGAAGATGTCAAGTACGCATCCCCTCCTTCCTCTAAGAAGGTCTTCCCATCTGTGGAAGGAACATCATCAGATCCATTCCCTCTCTCAACACTCTTAGATCTACAATCCCTTTTCTAACGCCTAGTTTTACCACATTTCCAACATTTCCTTAAGGATTTTACTAGAGATTTAGATCTCTCACTCGAGGGTTTATTTTTATTTCTATATAAGGAATCTCCTCTTATAGATAATGCATATGTGCTCTGACTATCCATGGTTTTCCTCCTCATTTCTTTCGATATCAAGGATGAAACCACGTTATTAAATTTTAACATGGTTCCATTACTCCCAATAACTAAAACCAAACTATCTGATGATTCTGGTAAAGAACACATAAAACTAATGCACTTATCTTTATAAGAAATGTTAATATAGACAAACAATAACTAACTTACCACCGTATTGAAGACATTTGGATGTTCTCTCATCAGGTCACCATCATTCATCCTCAAGAGGTACAACTTTTTCTGAAGGAAAAGTTTGTTTACTAGGGACTTACACTAATACAAAGCTCCTAACTCATCCCATAACGCCTTGGTTGTAGCATCTTTGTCTGCCAAAATTCCCTTCATATTAAGCTTCCAAAGCTCAAATATTTCCCCATTAAATTTCTCAATCTTGGTTTTAGAACTACTCGCCATTCTGTTTCACCATAAGAATAACCACCATAGAGCTTACATTTAAAACCTTTTACATTAATGCAACACACACTCATATTATTAAGACATAAAAGAAAAACAAATGAAAACACGCATATACACAAAGATTTACCCTAGAAACCCAACCGAGAAAACCAACAACTCATTTTAGAGTCACACCTCTAATTCTATTCATCTTCTTAACTGTTTAAAATACTATATATATAGGATCCCACGACATCCAAAAAAACCCTAATCTATCAACACTGGATTGGAATTCAAATTTAGTTCCTTAACCGAAATTGCAATGCCATGGACCACAAAATCGTGTGTCATGAAAGTGCCAAAGGCGAAAACCATACTGACAATAACCACTCGATAAAAACCTATTGATAAAAAACTATCAATGATACAACCCCCATGCAACCCTCTTGTTACCCCCCTCCCATTGAACCATGTGAAAAGAATATAGCACATACCCAACAAGAGCTCCCATTGAAACCAAATTTATCACAAATCCAAGATAATCAAACCCTTAACAACAAAGGCATCCCCTTAAACACAATAAATGCTTGGATACCAAATGTAGGTTTTAAACATTTATAGTATAACAATGCACACATAGATTCTTTATAAAATAGAAATAAAACAATAACAATCACAAATAGTACTAAAAAATTTACCCTGGAAACCCTCTCTCCCTTTTTTTATACATCATGATCACTAATGGAATTGTAATGTCCCTAGATCACTCACTGAGGTATGATACCATAAAAAAAATGATTTGATACCAAATTGTAATATACCCAACCCCCTCGCTAGCCATGTTACTACCAAATCGATTAACATAATGATTTAAATGCGGAAAATACATGCATGCTATTATAATGAATAATTAAAAAACATGAATGCATCCATTTAAACATGGCCATCAACCATTAAATGCACACATCAACATTTATACATGAAAATTACCGAGTAAATGCAACATGTATCCACAACATTAAACAGTAAATAACACAATGATCAAAACACTTATCTTTCAAAACATTTTACACAACCGATTGTACACAAGGGACGTTTCTCCTAATCATAGGCTCAATTGCACCAATTCTCTCTACAACAAGCCACCCTTGAGATGGGGATATGAGTCCACAGGGGCAGATAGGCTCTTATGTGTGTCTACAGTCCAATGCAACAACTTAAATACCCACTAAACATAGTGATGTGACTCCTACAACAATTCCAACCACCCATCTCTCTTCCCCGTCAATTTCCACAACCCAAGGGATGAGATTTCATTCTTTCCACCGCAGTCCCTCAGACAATCTCCATCCCCTCCAAGGCTCCAACACAAACCAACCATGAATCTCTCTATTGAGTGCTCTAGGAAATCCAGATGCAACACGAGTGCTCTTAAAGAATTTGCAAATGATTTTGGGTAATTTCCTCAACTGGAATAACTCACGGGCATGTTAGCCTCATTCTTAACACAATTTTCGTCTTTTAGCAAGATGTCTTCCATACACACTATCGTTGGCCACTCTTTTACAACACTCTGCTATGTTTTTCCTCCCTTCTTGCTAATTGTTAAAAATACTCTCCTCCAATTCAGAAATCCTNAAAGGATGATTACACTCAACCCATGTTATCATAACTGAGTGGGATGACTTCCTCACCTAACCTCTTACATGAATTTGATGATTGGATATTGAATAAGTCAAAGTGATAATTGGCTAAATGACAAGTTGATTTATGAAGGTGGCTTAAGACTAAAGGCATATGGAAAATCCTCAAAACCCCCATTAAGCCCCCTCTCATGTGGAATCATAGCCCCCCATTACTCTAGTCCTTACCCATCTATAGTTGGTGGTGTATTTTATTTTATTATTTTTCCATGTACAATGTTTACATATTACATCGCTTGGCCCACAACCATCCATAATATTTACAAATATGCAATTCTACATTGGGGGTCAAAACTAGGGTGTTACAATCACCCCCTATAATTTGCACTGTCGTTAGTGCACATCACCATTCAGGTGTACATGTACATACATACAAAATAGTATGTTACAATACTTGATACTTTCACAATTTAATGACTTTTGTAGCAATTCCAACCAACAATCTCTCGTTCCCCTCAACCTGCACAACCCAAGGAAGTGTACCGCCTTGTTTGTATTGCAGTCCCTCAGGTTATCCCACTTCCCTTATAGGGCTCCAACACATACCATATAGGAAATCTCAGAGTTGTGGCTATGGGAACTTCAGTTGTACCAAAATGGAGTCTTTATACACATATGTACAAATGTACATTCAAATTCCCTCAAAATATTCAAAAAGTTGAGGCACTCTTCCCATATGGCCTCTTCATGCTCCCATGTGGCATGTTAAGGATCGTAGAAGATTCATTGGACCTTTACCATGACAATGTATTGGTTCCTGAGCACTTTGACGTTCCATTATAGGATGCACTTTGGCTCCACCCTAAAGGCCAGTTCATGCTCCACCTGCATCATAGTCAAATAAATCATGTGGTTAGGATCAGACACATACTTCTTTAATAAAGACACATGAAATACATTATGAACTATCATGGATGCATGCAATCAAAGCATGTATGCAACTGGGCCTATCCTCTCTAAGATTTCAAACGACCCACAATATCTCGCTACCAATTTTGGGAAACTTCCCAATTTCAGTGAGCTCATGTTTGCCTTTACTTTCAGAAACATATGTTCACCCACTCTAAATTCTTTGTGTACCCTGCCTTTGTCAACATAACTTTTCTGCTTGTTCTGCATGGTCTTTAAATTCTACTTTATCTTTACCATCTTCTCTTCGATTTCTCTTAGCAATTCTGACCCAATAATGGCTATAGTTGTTGGGTTATCTCAACTCATTGGTGTGTTGCATTTTCTATCATACCAGGCTTCAAATGGGCTCAACTTCAATGATGCTTGATACCCATTGTTGTAAGCAAACTCAACCAAATGAAGATAATCTTCCCACATGGAAAGTTGATCCATTACATACATTCTTAGCATATCTTCATTTATCTAGTTGATCCTCTATGTCTGCCCATCTGATTTTGGATGATATGCCGTGCTGAAATTCAAATTTGTCTCGAATTATTTAAACAATCCTTTCCAAAAATTGGAAGTGAACTTGGTATTTATGTCAAATACGATTGCCTTGGGCACACTGTGTAGCTTAGAAATTTCTTTCATATAAATTTAGGTAATGTTGGTTGCCTTATGTGTCATCTTGAATGGAATAAAATGCTCAACCTTTCTAGCTTTTCCACCACTATCATGATTGAATCATGTTGTCTTGTTGTTTTGGGCAACTTGGTAATGAAATCTATGGTAACAATCAATGATATCAATCTCCCATTTTCACTTTGGAATGGGAAATGGTTGTAGTAATCTTGTTGGATGTCTATGCTCAGCCTTTACCTTTTGACATTCCTTACATATAACAATAAAATCAGCTACATCTCTCTTCATTCTAGGCCAATAATATTGGTCTCTTACAGTCGCACTTGTTTTTTGGTACCTCCAATGTATGGCACATTGTACATCTCTTTTAAAACCAAATTCCTCAACTCTTGAGAATTAAGAACATAAACTTTGTTCCTATACAAAAGCCTCCGATCCTCTTCCATCCTATAATCCTTAAATTTATGTTGTACATTACTCTGATGTAAGCTTTCTTTAACTTGTACATAATGTTGATCTATTATCACAGCTTCTAAAATTCTTCTTTTTAAATTTGAATTGTACATGTTTATGTTGTAGCATGCATTTCATGCACCCTTTTGTAGAGTGCATCATTCACTTTATTCGCTTTGCCTTTAATGTGCTTGATGTCAACGTCATATTCGCTGAGAAATTCCATCCATCTAGTTTGTCTGGCATTCATTGTTGGTTGTCCAAAAAAATATTTCAACCCAATATGGTTTATTCTCAACACAAATTTTTATCCATGAGATAATGCCTCCACATTTCCAGTGCATGAACAATTGTTGCCAATTCCAAATCATGTGTGGTGTAGTTCCTCTTATGCTCCTTCAACTTTCTTTACTCATATCAAATTACATGCCCATTTTGGGTGAGGACTCCACCAAGCCCTTATTTACAAGCATATGTGCACACAACAAAATCCTCACATTGATCTACAATCTTTAAGATAGGTGCACCGGTTAATAAATCTTTCAAGTGTTGGAAGCTCTCTTCACGCTTGGTAGTCCATTCAAATTTTATGCCTTTCTTTTGCAAAGAAGTGATAGGGTGTGCAATGTTGGAGAAACTTGCAATGAATCTGCTATAGTAGCCAGTGAGACCCATGAATGATTTAAACTCTAAAATATTCTTTGGTCCTGACCAACTTTTAATTGCTTCAATATTTTTTGGATCCATTGCTATTTCATTTTCTGAGACAATGTGGTCCAAATATTGGATCTACTTCCAATAAAAAGTGCACTTGCTCAGCTTGGCATACAATTATTTCTCTCTCAAGAAGACGATAACAAATCTGTTCAGGTCATATCTAAACACTCCATTTGTTAAACATGTAAAAATACCTGGTGCATTTGTCAACCCAAATGGCACCATCATGAACTCATAATGACCATACCTTGTCTGAAACGTTGTCTTACCAGTATCTTCTTCAATTCTCACTTGATGATATCCTGATCTCAAGTCAATCTTTGAAAATATCCTTGCTCCCTTCAACTAATAAAAAAGATCATCAATCCTCGACAAAGGGTACTTATTCTTCACTGTAACCATATTTAGTAGTTTGAAGTCAATACACAACCTCAGAATTCCATCCTTTTTCTTCACAAAAAGAACGAAGGTACCCTAAGGAGAAACACTTGGGCGTATGTACCCCTTCTTCAACAACTCTTCTAACTGCATCTACAACTCTTTCAATTCTGATGTGTTAATTATGTGAGGAGTTTTGGACACTGGGGTAGCTCCATGCATCCAGTCAATAGTGAAATCAATGTTTCTCTTTGGTGGCAACCTCGACAATTCCTCAAACACATATTTATATTCCTTTAATACTAGATATTCTTCAAGATTTGGCACTTCATCCTTGGTTGTCTCTTCTATATGAGATGCATATATTTGACACCCTTTTCTAAATCGTATTTTTAGGTACAAAGAATATATCTCTCCGACGGATATAGGCCTTGGAATACTTTAAACTATCATTGAATTTCCTTCCTTGCCTAGACATGTGAAAGACTTGTTGGAGCAATCTAGGATAGCATGATGTTTTTTCAACCAATCCATACCAATCGTGCAGTCATATGACCCAAGTGGTATGATGTTCAAATCCACCTTAGTGTTGATTCCATTCATGTTCACTGCACAATCTTTAACAAGTTCATTGAGTATTCTCTTGGTTCTAGTGGCTAGCTGAACCAACCAAGATATTCTATGCTTACATCTCTTCAATTTAAATTTTTCAACCATATTAGGATCTATATAACTAAGACTAGCTCCAAAATCAATCAATATATATATATGTGTGTGTGTGTGTGTGTGTGTGTGTGTGTGTGTGTGTGTGTGTGTGTGTGTTGATTATTAATCTTACCTTCCACCTCAATCATGTGGGATTGATAATTTGCTTGTCTATTGTCTAAGGCTGCATAAATCCGTTGCAGGCTCCTGTGCATGTCTTCCACTGTATCAACTTCTTGAAGGCTATGCACAATCCTCATCCTATATTTTTTATGAGGACAATATTTATACGTATGGTCCCCTTTGCGTCCCCAACACTTTATAGGTTGTTGCTTCAGCATTTTCCCCAAGGAATCTATCATATTGGGATCATTTTTTGCTTACTTCCCTTGCATATATGATTGTGAACTATTCCTGAAGAAAGGTGGCTTGAATCCTTTCTTCCTCTGATCCATATTTCCTTTATTTTTGTCAATCCAAGCTCTTTGAAAAGATGGACTTACCTTATTATGCTCATACAAATACCTAGCATTCATCATGGCTTCTTCCAAATTTCTAGGTTAATCGAATTGGATTTTATCTTTGTAGAACGATGGAAACCCACTCAAGAACCTTTGAATCTCAACCTTCTCATTCTTGATGAAATCCACATACCTTAGGAGCTCAAAGAATTTCTTCTCATACTCCTCCATGGTCATGTTCCCAAACTTAATCTCAAAGAACTCTTGCATCTTCTTGTCATAATAATGTTTCGACAGATACTGCTTCTAAAAATACATTGTAAAATACTTCCAAGAGATTCTAATTTCACCAATATGCTTGACTTGCTTTAGTTGGACTTACTACACATAAGCTTTCCCCTCAAGAT
Source organism: Picea sitchensis (assembly GCA_010110895.2). NCBI lineage: Eukaryota > Viridiplantae > Streptophyta > Pinopsida > Pinales > Pinaceae > Picea > Picea sitchensis. The sequence continues at coordinate 137,225 of SNQJ01S0012691.1, forward strand.
GATATATGGTAACCTTTGATTCTATATTTGATGAGTAAGTGTGCAACTGAAAATATTTTCTCATGCCCAATAATGAGGCTTCAACTTCTTCTCCCTTCCTATGTTGTCCATGAAATGTTGGTGGCATAAGCTTCCCAAGCTCTCCTTGAAAAATATCTAACTCGAGCCTTCTCTTTTGTTGTCTGATAGGGGATCTACTTGGGCTACTCTTTGATTGAGAAAATATAGATGCTCTTCTAGATGAATGTCTAGGTGAATGGTGATGCCTACTAACACTTCATGAGTGCCTTGGCTCTCTATAGTAATCCCTCCTATCATGAGATATGTGATCTTCCACATGCCCTACACTAGTTGCATGTATTATGCTAGACTCCTTGTTGATTTTCCTTTGTAGGTTATTAAGACTCTGTAGCAGCTGAGAATTAATTTAGTTATGCTCCTCTTAAGCTCTTGTCAACATTTCCTTTTTCGTTCTATAGAGTTTCACTTCCCTCTACAAGCTCTTCATCAAGTCTACATGCTCCACTCCGCTTTTGTGTCCATTGGACTTTGTTTTCACGTTTCAATGCTTATATTTAATCCTCTAATTTCATCTCAATGGTTGTAAGAACCTTGTGCATCATCCATATCTGTATTCCTTGTATCTAAACCTGATACGTTATGTTTGTACCTCCAATTCTCATAAATGTGCATGCAACAATTACAGTTAGAGTTATGCACATTGTAAAATATTTCTTAATTAGGCTACATGTCATTCTTCATCTCAATTTATGAAGAATACAAATGCACTAGTCCAAATTCAAATTCTTTAAACACATTCTCCTCTAAATCAACTTTCAAATGACTATACTCATGCCTCATTTTGAGTTATGAGCTAAAATTTATAGCTTTATGAACTTTTTCATTTATACTCAATTGTGACTTGTTCTTACTGATGCAATTTATCTAAGAGATCATTTTCTATCACCTCCAGTAGAGAATCTGTCAGGAATCGAAACAACTTCTATATCAAGCGCATATTGAATTTATGGTTGGGAATACACAACAACTTTCAGATTCATAATCAAATGCTCCAACCAAATTCTATACAAATCTGGAAGTGATGACTTTGCAGTTTTACATTTTCTCTAGACTTAGAATTTTTAGCCAAAATTGGTTATCTCAGAAACAGAGCAGAACTAGGAAAAACTCCCTCGAGACAATGTTATTTATATTGTTGAGGATGTAAATGTTGAATAATTTTTATTTTTTTTCTGGATTTGTGATCTGGGGTCCCTTTTCACCCTCTGAAGATTTCAAAAATCTCTAAAAAGTGTATAGGAATAACGGATTTTTCCTTGTTTTTGCATTCCCACTCAAAAACCTTTTGAATTTGGCCAAAATCCTAACTGGGTATCTTCATGCTTGCCTTTTGGACTCCTTATAAAAATCTCACCTTTATATGGGTCTCGATTACTAAGCAAGACCCAGATCTTTGAGAAATAATAATTGGTGTTTTCTGGAGAATTGGCCCATGGCCCTCACTAACACTTTTGTATCCCTTGTCATTGCGGATACACCCTTTAAATTTTGTCTGATTCCAAGTTCTTCTCCTCCTGTTATGGCCACAACAAGTTTTTGGCTCCATCTTTTTTTTAATAAAAACTATATCTTTGTTGAGGTGGAAATTTAGCTAGCACGGCATGGCACATGGGTGTTTATGTTCACTTTCCATCCCTTGACTCAAACATGTCACCATCATCCTTTCCCTTCATCAATGATCCAAATATTTCTCCTATAGGCGGTCAACGAAATCCTTTGTATTGACGATCTTGGAAAAAATCCACTTTTTTGGTGACCTTTGAAAAACTCCATCGACAATCAATGATTTATGAAAGACTCTATTGGTGATCAACAATCGCAAAAATGATCTATCGATGATTGATGATTTTATCTTAACTACGTTTTGTTCCCACTTCGCCAAATTTCATCAAACTTTTGTTCCCACGTTGGATCTAGACCATTGATCTCAAGATCAATGCGATCTCGACCATTGATCCACCATAATTCACCAAATTTGCAAATAAATATTGACTGTTGATCAGCAAATCAAATACGATATGGGTTGTCAATTCCCCAAACTTCACCAAAATTCGTTGAACTCTAAAAATCTCCATCGACAATTGTGGATTTTCTTCATCAGTGAACTGTGAAAATGTCCCTACTTTGCATAATTTCACCGAATTACATAAATCCTAAAAGATTGGAGATTTTCTTCATCGACAAACTGTGAAAATGTCCCTACTAAAAAATCCTCTTCTCCCATGCTTGCTTGACTCTTACTCAACCCCCACTAAGGATGATTACAGTCAACCCATGTTTTCATAACTGAGTGGGTTGACTTCCTCACCCAACCTCTTACATGAAATCGATGATCGAGTGCTAAATAAATCAAAGGGATAAGTGGCTAAATGACAAACTGATTTATGAAGGTAGCTTAAGACTCAAGGGATATGGAAAACCCTCATAACTCCCATTAAGGCCCCTCTCTTGTCAAATCATAACCCCCATTATTGTAGTCCTTACCCACCTACAGTTGACAATGTGTTTCATTTTATTATTTTTCATGTACAATGTTTACATATTACATCACTTTGCATGCGACCATCCATAATACTTAAAAAATATAGAATGCTACATTGGGAGTAAAAAATGGGGTGTTTCAGAATTAGACAAGCTCAAAGGGATAAATATTCAGTAGAACATCAACTCTTTATCCCACCTTCACTTTCTGGATGACACCATGCTAATGGGAGGTCTCATAGGTTAAGAAGTCAAAGTCCCTAAGAAAATCTTATTCGTCTTCATGCTATCTTCATGAGTTGTGATAAACCAAGGTATGCCATTCATTTATTTCTTTAACATTCCCATGAACATCCAAATAAATATATCTAGGATCTCAGACTTTCAAAGAGGATCATTTCCATCCAAAAATATAGGACCCCCTAATGGAGAACACCTTAAGAAACACCCCATGGCAAGAGTTGTTATCCAAGTTAGATAGAAAATTATATAATTGGACCTTCAGATTTATTTCCCTACTAGGAAAAATTCTCCTCGTCAAATATGTGCTTCAATCAATGTCTCATTATCTCTTCTCCATCCTTGCAACACCATTCAAAATCATGAAATCTATCAGAAAACTTCAACATTCCTTTCTCTAGGGAGCTCCAAACAAGGAAGAATGTGGGCCTCGGTGGCCTAGGACTCTATGTCTCCCTAAATGGGTAGGAAGACTTAGCATCAAAAACCCCCATACCATGGGGTGACCATGGGAAAGTGATGCAAGAGCATCGCAAGCAGCCAGCCAAGCGAGCATGAAGGCAGAAGACAACTGGAAAGTGCAACACACATTTTACATGTTTTAGAAATGTTTTGAAGCATTAATATAATGGTTAAAGGGAAGCGTACTTGCGTATTGTAAACGGATCATGAGTGATTCGCTCTCATCTGTAAAAGGTAGAGGCATTTATTCATAGTTAATGAAAGTAGGTAGATTTAAATTCCAGATTAGACAGTTTTAGGAACAGGAGGGAAAACGACTATAGACACCCTCACCTTTGTATCATTGTATCGATAAGAATTAGATCATTAAGGACATTAGCACAGAGNTTTATGTGTATACATGTTGAATGTTATGCTTATGGTTGTTTTATTCTCTCTATCATGCATTTGTTATTATGTTGTGTGTGAATGTATGTTTTTCATGTTGGATGTTTGAAAATTGAGAGAGAGAGAGAGAGAGAGAGAATGAGTTTCAATTGTTTCTCTTCCTGAGTGAGAGAACTCCCTGCAAGGAGTGCAGTGGAAGTGTCTGCAAGGTGTGCGTTGACAGGGTTCAAAGTTTATCTATGAAAGCTCAGGAGGGATACCGTTGTTCTCATTCCAGTAGAAGTGCAAGACAAGCAAAGAAGCCATGCAAGCTGTGCGCAGACAGGTCGAGACCTTAGAACTTATCAACTAAGGTTGAGAGATTGAAGGACTGTTGTTGCCGAGAAAGTGCACAAAGTCGGGAGTTCAAGTACGTTGAAGTATTTGGAGGATCGTCGCAAGGAGTGCATGCAGAAGACTCCTTTTAGACCTGCGTTGCGAACAAAGCTCAGAAGGGTTAGGGCCTTTGAATCATTCAAGAGAAAGCAGGAAGCCCAAGTTGTGTGCAGAAGTCATGTCCCAGAGAAGGATCACAGAGTCGATTTTGAACCAGAGGTTCTTGAGGAGGAAACTGAACGGTCTGAATTATACGAGGAGAACTCCCGAAATAGCGAGGACCGTAGGATCCAAGAAAGTTGTGAGGAAGTTAAACGTTGGACAGATCCACCTTCGAAAGGTAGGATTTAATGTGGACCGTTGATTTTGATCATTGGACCATCGAGATCATTTTGGCATTTCGGGAGTCATAAGTCCGAAGTGTGGACGAAACCTTTGGTTGATCAAATCCCTGAAACACGAAAAGAGTTTTCGTGTATAAAGGCGAAGAGCGACGAGGTCGAAGTTTGGGAACTTCGAAATTCGGGGTTTCGGAGGTCCTGAGGACGAGTGATCGGGACACAAGAGGGAGGAAAGTCCGAAATCAGAAATTGCGGCAGGACATTTTTTCATCATTTTGGGAATCGACATTTCAGCATTTCCGTTGACAAGGAGTAGAGCACTCCATATCATAAGCTTTGAGATCGTGAAATGCAAAGAAGTTGCGGAGGAGGGTTTCGGCATTTCG
>SNQJ01S0012691.1:141990-161250 GCA_010110895.2 Picea sitchensis
CACAACTATTGATCTCCTTAGAAGTGGGATAGCACCATTTCATAATTTCGGGGTTCGGCATACCGGGAATCCTGATGACAAGGGACGGGACATAGTGAAAGGGAAATCCCGAAGTCGCGAAGCGGGATAGAACTTAAAGTGGATTTTTGGGATTGCGACAATTCGGGTTTCGGGACTCCGGGAGTCGAGAGGTAGAGTTGCACATCATCGCAACTCCCGAAAATGAGAGAAGAAAGAAGCCGAAAAGGCAGGGTCCTAGGTACTTGTTGGAGGACACGTGTGACGATGGTCATAGGGTTGGTCAAACGTCGGGGAAAATTCCAAAAGATCATAAGGGGAGGAATTTTGAAAATCGAGAAATCATAAGGAAAGAGGGACGTGTGTTGGTCGTCCACTCAAGTCCCAAAAAGCCGAAATAAGTGGTAAGAAAAGTCGTGTGTTTGGTATTTCGGGTTTCGGAGGTCGAAGAGGTAAGGCGCTCGACAACAGGATTCACGAACTTGCGAAATCCAGTATCCTGAAAGGAAAAGGGTAAAGTCCCAATGTCAGTTGGATGTTGATCGTGGAGTTCATGCCAGTGCAAAGATCTTGTGAGCATAACTCAGAAGGACTTGTGAAATACACTTAGTTGGGTGTGTAAGGATTTCCGAGAGGAAATAAAAGAGCCACTTAGACTTTAAGGGATGAAATTGAAAGATCTTGTGCGGACCTCGACCTGAGGGTTGGGGGTTTGCGTTAGAAAGGCTTTGCAATGAAAACTTGGTGGAAATGGATTAAATGCAAAGAAGAGCTATGGGGGGGAATCTGGAGGGCCAAATATGTGTGGAATATAGAGGAAGGGACTCTAGTTTGAATGGAGGGCTCTTGTCAGGGAACTTTGATGTGGAACAATGCCTGGCACCACAAATCCTTAGTCCAACAATGATGCTTTTGGGAAATCAAAGGTGGAACATTAGCCCTCTTTTGGGATGTCTCTTGGCAGTAGGAGCACAAACTAGGATCACAAATCATTGTGTAAAATGTTGAGACCACCCTCCAAGCCGTGGGGTGGACCACTATCCACCAATAATGGGAGGAGACTGGGGAACCTACCTAAGACTCATATCAATTATGGTAATCGTGAGCTAGTTGCTAGATAAGTTGTATAAGCAATTTCGAAGAATCCTAGAAGGTCGATTAAGATGAGGAGAAATAACTTTAATAAAGTCCCAAACATCCTACGTTGGGGAAAGCAAGGGGATGAAATCATCAAGGTAAAGTATGCCTATGCCTTGGAAACCAAACTCAATTGTTTGAACAAGGAAATAATATGGCAACAAATATGGAACCAAGAGCTGTAATAAAATCTCTGAACCTTTCTTTGGCTCCTAGCAAGGAAAAAAACCCTAACATGGGACAAACTCTTAAGATGTGGCTTTGAGGACCCATCCTTTTTCCATATGTTCAAGAGTGAAGGGGAAACAACATGACATATTTTTAATGCATGCTTGCAGGGATTTTTTGGGATAGAGGAGCCGGGATATTCAAATAATCTGATATACAAAGGAATAACATCGTCCAAACATTGCAAAATTAGAGGGTCTCTACTTTTGAAAATTGAATTCACAACAAAATTTGGATCCACTTATATTTGATCACTTGACTCGTTGAGAAAAGAGGAGGACAAAAAAGTTTAGAATCAAATAGTCTATCTTTCAAAGAAACCACAAACAAGCTTAGGTTGGTATATATACACACAACCAATGGATGTCATACCTAGAATAACAAAAGGGGAGGAGTGCGACAAGTAGTTGTAAGATTAGATCGGTTCCTAGTCCCATAGTCTCTTTTCTAATTAAAGGCATCAATGGAAGTGGAAATATTACTATGCTCGGGCTCCGATCATTATTTGATATGCCTCTCATAGAACACTTCCCATGCCCCTAAACCCTAACCTTTCAGGTTTGAGAAATTTTGGCTCGATCACCTTGACTTCTTGCAAAATATCAAAACTTGGAAGGAAGACAACTGGGATCGAGAAACAAGGATGTATAAGTTCCAATACAAATTAAAGCGAGTTAAGAATAAAATAAAATAAATGGAACAAGGAGGTCTTTGACAAAAATTTCCAAGCACGTAATTAGTTAGAAAAGGAAATGGAGGATGTACAAGGGATCATCATCAAAAAAGGAAGTACATGGGAATGAGCAACCCAAGAGGAACATCTTCAAACCTAGTTAGCCATATGTGCAAAACTAGATGAAACACTTTGGAGACAAAAAAATCTAGGATCCGTTGGCTCAAAGAGGGGGACAATAACATCCAATTCTTTCGCAATTCTCTAATCAACATGAGACATCATAACATAATCACCTCCATGAACTCAGATACATGGGAAAGACTTGAAAGGCATGAAGACATTGAGACAAAACTTAGAAACCACTTCAACCAATTGCTAACATAGCCTACAAAGGATAGATAAGAGGCCATCTGCACCATAACAAGTTGCATCCCCTCTCTAATATTCCATGAGAAAAACCTTGGTCTGATGAGAGTAATAAGATTTGAGGAAGTATCTGAAATTGTCAAAGATATGGCCTTTAGGAAACCTCTTGGACTAGATGGCTTCACAATGGATTTCTTTTAGGCCTATTGGTCAATGGTTGGAAGGGAGGTATAGGAAGTGGACGAAGAATCCTGCTACTTGGGGGAAATACTGCAATATATCAACTCCATGTTCCTCACCCTAATTCACAAGGATATTGAGGGCAACATAATAGATAAATTTCATCATATTTCTCTGTGCAGCATGATCTATAAAATAAAAACTAAATTCATTTCCAGTAGTCTTAAACCTATCGTGTCTAAAATTACTTCCAAAGAACAAGGAGGCTACACTGAGGGAAGGCAAAGCCTAGATGGAATTATAGTAGCCTATGAAGCCATTCAATCCCTGAAGACCAATAGATCCTTGAGAATGTTGATCAAACTAGACATGTATAGAGCCCACGACATAATTAGTTGACTCTTCCTTGAATAAATGCTAAAATTCTTTCAGATTTGTCCTAATGGATCTCATGGATATATAACTCAGTTTCCTTTTCTTTCTTCTCGATTCTTGTCAATGCCTCCCCATCCCTTACCTTCAACAACTCTTGAGGATTCAAGTAGAGAGACCCTCTCTCCCTGTTTTTATACATCTTGATGGTAGAGGGCCTAGGTAGAAGTCTCAAATAGGCCATGGAATTAGGCAAGCTCAAAGGGATAAATCTTTAGTAGGACACCAACCCTCTATTCCCTCTTCACTTTGTGGATGATACCATGCTCATGGGAGCTCCCATAGTTCAGGAAGTTAAATCACTTAAGCAAATCCTATACTCCTTCATGCTAGCCTCAAGAGTTGTGATAAACCAAGGTAATTCATTTGTTAATTTCTTTAACACTCCCATGAACATCCAAAGAAATATATCCAGGATTTTGGCATTTCAAAGAGGATCCTTTTCATCCAAATATCTAGGAGCCCCCTTGATGGAGAACACCTTAAGAAGCAACTCGTGGGAAGAGTTCCTTTCCAAGTTAGATAGCAAATTATAGAGTTGGACCTTCATATTTATTTCCCTACTAGGAAAAATTCTCCTCATCAAACATGTGCTTCAATTGATATCTCTTTATCTCTTCTTTGTCCTTACAACACCATCCAAAATCATGAAAGCTATTAGAAAATTGCAATATTTCTTTCTTTACGGAGGTCCAAACAAGGAAAGAAAGTGCACCTTGTTGACCTGGGACTTTGTATGTCTTTGTAAATGGGTAGGAGGACTTAGCATCAAAGACACCCATACCACGGGGTGACCATGGGAAAGGCTTTGGTAGTGAAAATTTGGTGGTGATGGCTTAAATGCAAAAAAGAGCTTTGGGGAAAATATGGAGGGCCAAATATGAATGGAATGTAGAGGAGGGGGCTCTAATTTGAATGGAGGGATCTTGTCCAGGATATTTGATATGGAATAATGCCTAGCACCACAAATCCTCAGTCCAACAACACTTCTTCTGGGAATCAAAGGTGGAACGTTAGCCCTCTTTTGGGATGTCTCTTGGCAGTAGGAGCACAAACTAGGATCACAAATCATTTTGCAAGATGCTAAGACCACCCTCCAAGCCTTTGGGTGGAACACTATCCACCAATACTAAGAGGAGAATGGGGAACATACCTAAGACTCGTATCAATCATGGAAATTGGGAGCTAGTTGGCTAGTTGAGTTGAATAAGCAATCTTGAATAATCCTAGAAGGTCAATTATGACGAGAAAATTAACTTCATTAAAGGTCCAAACATCCTAATATGGGGAAACCAAGGGGATGGGAACTTCAAGTTAAAGCATGTATGTGCCTTGGAATCCAAACATAATTCTATAAACAAGGAAAGAATATCGCAATAAATATGGAATCAAGAGCTATGATCAAATGCCTCAACCTTTCTCTGTCTCCTAGCAAGGAAAAACCTAACATGGGACAAACTCTTAAGCTCGTATCAATCATGGAAATTGGGAGCTAGTTGGCTAGTTGAGTTGAATAAGCAATCTTGAATAATCCTAGAAGGCCAATTATGACAAGAAAATTAACTTCAATAAAGGTCCAAACATCCTAAAATGGGGAAACCAAGGGGATGGGAACTTCAAGTTAAAGCATGTATGTGCCTTGGAATCCAAACATAATTCTATAAACAAGGAAAGAATATCGCAATAAATATGGAACCAAGAGCTATGATCAAATGTCTCAACGTTTCTTTGTCTCCTAACAAGGAAAAACCTAACATGGGACAAACTCTTAAGATGTGGCTTTGAGGGCCCATCCTTTTTCCATATGTGCAGGAGTGAAGGGGAAACAACATATAACATATTGTTAATGCATTCTCGTAGGGCTTTTGTGGGACAACGAATCTAGGATATTCAAACAATATGATAGACAAAGGAATAACATTGTCCAAACGAAAAATTGGAGGGTCTCTCCTTTCGAAAATCCAATTCACAATAAAGCTTGGATCCTCTTCCCAGGATCTTTGCTTTAGACAATCTTGAAAGAATGCAATAGACACATCTTCAAACATCAAAGCAAAGTAGAGAAGCTATGTGTCAATCCATCTAGTCTAATATTTGAGAACCCATCAAGGTCATCATGTGGTTTGAAGAAGCCCATCATCCCTAGGGAAATAGAAGAACTATATTCTTGGCATGGGGTCTTAGGCAATGCCTACTAGCTTCCACTTAGTCTATTCCCAAACCAGCGATTCAACCACGAGAATTTTGGTCTCAACCCACTCCCTCACTTCATTACGCTCGACTTAATCTCCATATATAAGATTGCTACAATGGACAAAACACCAACAATGGGGCTAAACTAGCAGCCACGACAAAAGGTCTGCAACTAGTGAGCCAATTTGGATACACCGACATCATTATAGAAGGAGAGTCCCATATTATGATTTGAGATCTAACCAATGTTCTACATGGTACCAAGCCTAACAAAATATCAAAGAATTAATGTCTCTCAACTGAGCTGGAGAAAGTTGCAAAACTTAGTGAGGCCATCTCTTCCATTATCCCATCCCACATTTGTAGGGAAGAAAATTGTTCAGTGGACACGCGGGCCAACAAATGGGTTGAGTAATATGACTAAGACATGATGTGGCCATGGAATGGTACGATACGCAATAATCTAAAAGAGGATTTCAAAATCATCAACTCAAGGGACAATGAGTTCCGAGACGGGGTGTCATTAGATGGAGCCAAGACAAGTCCAATAGGGCATGTGCATGCACACTAGCACGGACTTACGGATGTATTGAGCAATCATAGGGAGGGTGTATGGCACAAAATCCCTCATTGTAAATCCCTTCTTCTTGAGCCGCAACACTTGTTATGATGTTTTGATCGATCCCACCTCAAACACAATCATGGTTGGACTAGGGTCACAAGTTCAAATGGAAAATTGAAGAAGCATAAGAGAGAGGAAGGATGAAGGAATAGAGGTCATTGGATTCTGTAGTGGCTCTGGGTCTTCTTCTATATTTTATCCCTATTTCTCATTTCCTAGTTTCCCTCTTATTTTGTTATCATGATTTTTCTTGCTCTCTAGTTGGGTTCCACAACGTGTCGGGGGGGAGCACTCTACATTTTCATTTTATTGAAGTCCAAATAACGAGTGGTAAATATATCTTGTTGGTTATTATCGCTAAGTGGATTACTATTACCAAGGATTCTACCATATCCCCCTTATCTTTTGGTTGCCCCTCTGTCCATCATCTTTGCCTCCCCTTTGTGTTTTTTGTCAAACACACTCAGTCTACAATGACTAACTCTAGTAATGAGTTGTTACCATGATGTAGAAAATGTGAGATTAGTCGAGGATCCAAACCTACTGTTAAGAAATCCCTGCTCCAAAAGATTCCTCAATGCATTACATGAGCCAAAAGCCTTGAAGGCAACCGTTGATTATCGTTGTTTGTTCTCTGATGTGATTAAGGTTGATGTTGTCCATGTGGATGAATTTGTCAAATAGAAAAGAAAAAAACTTTCCAATGGTCTAGTTGAGGCATGCTCCAAGGATTGGGTGCCAAATACAAGGTTTTCATGATATCGGGATACTAAAATATTTAAGCTCATAAAGCTCTTTTGGATGAATGAAGCCTTCATGGCTCAGGTAGTGGAGGAAAGAGGACTCCAACAACAAGCCATCCTACACAAACTAGACTTGATGGATAAGAAATTTGAAGTGGTCTGTAGAGTAGTCTATGATATTGATATTATTATGATAGACTTAGTGGACACCTAGTACAACCCAATGGAAGTGGTTAGGCGTGTTCAAGCATCTGAAGGCACTCCCTCCAACACCATATTGGTGGATGAAGACCCTAAGGAACATGATGATATGTGAAATTGGAAAAAGTAGGTCCATGGACCACTGGCTTAGTCAATCATACTATCTTTTGATAGTCTTACAGAGGGGAACCAGGGCTCCCCTTATATCTATGATATGTGTGTGTGTGTGTGTGTGAGTAGTATGAAATTGCCTATTGAAAGCAATATATATTGCTTTAAATAGGCAATTTCATACTACTCATAGGTAAAAACATTTCCTTTTCATAAATCAATCGGCCCAAATGTTGGTCCAACAATTGTTTATTGGTGAAAGCCAAAGGTTGTGCATCTTGCATGAGGACTGCCCCGATTCCTCTCCCTTATGCATCACATTCCAGAACAAAGGTCTTGGTGAGGTCGGGTAGGGCCAGTACGGGAGTAGTGCACATAGCTTCTTTCAAGGCTCAGAAGGATTGGTCAACTGCTAGAGTGTTGGGTATGTGTTATATTCTTTGCACGACTAGAAGGGGGTAAGAGGGGAGCAAAGTCGGTTTTTTTTTTTACCAATATTCATGTCCGTTTTTGGGCAATTTCCAACACATGGTTTTTTCGCCGATGGTTTTCTATTTCTAGTTAAGGAATTAGGGTTGTTGACTAATCCAGGTCATTGGATTAGGGTTTTGGATGTCGTTGGATCCTATATGTATATTGTATTGTAAACAATGTATGATGTGAATGAATATAGAATATGTTGTTTTTTCCGGTTTGGGTTTCCAGGGGAAAAATCTCTGTGTAATGTGTGTATTTTCCATTGTATTTTTTTGTTCTTTTATTGAAAATCAGTTTGCAGTAAAATATTGTACAAGGTTAAAATCTACGTAGAGTCCAACTGAAATCATTCTTTTTAAGGACTGTTGTTAGAGGAGACGCAACTTTTCCATAATTCTGAAGAAACTTGTGATAGTAACCTGTAAAACCCAGGAAACCACACAGAATTTTAAGAGTTTTAGGGCGAGGCCAATTCTACATAGCTTTAGTTTTCTTAGGATCCATCCTTATACCATCCTTGCCAACAATATGATCCATGTACTCAACTTCAGAGATGCCAAAAGAACATTTAGACTGCTCGAGGAAATTTTTGTGCTTGAAGAGGAGATGTAGAACTTGATCTACATGGGTGAGATGAGCTGGCCACGTTTTACTATAGATGAGAATATCATCAAAGAAAACTAACACAAAGTGACAGAGGAAAGGACAAAATACATGATTAATGAGACTTTGAAAAGTGGAGGGAGCATTACAAAGACCAAAGGGAATGACCAAGAACTCATAGTGGTCCTCGTGAGTGTGAAATGTTGTCTTGGGGATGTCTTCCTCTTTAATACATATCTGGTGGTAGCCAGAACAGAGGTCAAGTTTGGTAAAGTATTGAGCCCCAATAAGTTCATCCAGAAGCTCATCTATGACAAGAATGTGGAATTTGTCCTTGATGGTAAGGTTGTTGAGGGCACAAAAATCAAGACACATGCACCAAGTGCCCTCCTTCTTGAGGACCATGACAATAGGGGAAGAATAGGGGATGGTACTTAGATGGATAACAAACACTTCTAATAATTTGTGGACAATTTTCTCATTTTCATTTTTTTGAGCAAAGGGATGACAATAAGGACGAACATTGGGAGGAAGACTACCCTGGATCAAAGTAATGGAATGGTCATGGTCGTCGTGGGAGGGGGGAAGGCCCTGGAAGTTTGGAAAATAGTGTGATGGTGGGAAATGATAGCTTGAAGGTCAGGGTGTATCAGGGGTGTCTCAACTGCTTGAATGGAATGGAGTTGGGAAATGATGCCAAAATGACCTTTCTTGAGTAACTTTTCCATGTTGTGGGAACTGATGATCTTTGGAGAACCTGTTGTGATGCCTTGGAATTTATATTGTTGGCATTCCTGTTGGAATTGCATGGTTAAATCCTTAATATCCATGTTTATGGGGACCAAGAGTGCGTAACCATTCAACACCAAACACAATGTCACTACCACCCATGCCAATAACAAACATGTGAGATTTCAGGTTATATTGACCAATTTGTAGGCACACATTTTCACAATGCCCCCCACATTTCATGGAACCACCATTGACAATCGTGATTTGAAAATTATTGACAACACAAATATAACAATTGATTTCTTGGACAAGATGATGATGAATGGAATTATGAGTGTTGCCAATGTCAACTAAGATGATGGCTTTCCTGTGCTTAATGTAACGAATCAATTTGAGGGTTTGGGGAGCAAAAAATCTAGTGAGAGCATTCAGTGAAATCAATGGTTCAATTTCGGGAGGATCAGAGGACGATGTAATATCATATGTTTGGGGTAGCGTTGCTTCAAGGGAAACCTCAACATCTTCATCAGAATCATCCTCTGAAATGGCCATAAATATTTTTTGTTCTTTACACTTGTGCCCTGGAAAGTAGTTATCATCACAATTATAGCAAAGACCCTTGAGTTGACATTCATCCATTTCTACCCGTGTTAATTTTTGGACCTTGAGAGGAGTGGCCTAGGGGACAGGGGTGGTGGGTTTATAGCAAGGAAAAAAAGTGGGTTTTTTGCTCTAGGCCAAGATGACATGTTGTGCCTCCTTTGCACATTTACTTGCTTCCAACCAAGTCTGGGGGTGAGACATTATGACCTGGGCTCAGATTTCATCCTTGAGGCCACTGATAAAACATTCCCTAAAGAAAACATTTGTCATGACCTCCATTTGGAAGGCCAAGTGCTCAAAGGCAAGAATAAAATCTTCCACTATTCCAGATTGTTTCAACTTGGTCAGACGTATTAAATGGTGGGTGTTTGTGTCAAAGCGTTCATACAACTCTGCAACAAACTTTGACCAAGCAACATACCCTTGGCGTGCATTTCGACACCATTTCCATCGTTCCAGATCCAAATAGAGAATTCCATAGTGAAGCTTGGTCAACTCATCAGTAATCCCATGCAGGGAGAAATAATGTTCCATATGAGTGACCCAAGTTGTTGGATCTAAGCCATCAAATTTTTTCACCTCAACTCTGGGAAGACGAGGTTCACGAGGTAGGGAGTTGGCGTGCAGCGGCTGGTTGGAGTCAACACATTCAGTATAGAGAGGTGGGTCTGAGGAGGAAGGACCCTAGAAATTTGTTCATGAATTGTTTGAGAGTGGATGTGACTTCATCAATTCGGCTACCTAGCTAGGCCTGGATGTAGTCCATTTTGGCATGAAAAACAAGCATGTCATTATTCACTTTGGTCTGAAGGAAAGTAAGGTAATTATTCAGATTTTAATTGGTTTCTTCTTAGTAGGTGGGAGCCATGAGGAGACGAGGAGTGGGTCTATAGACAAAAAAACATATAAGTGATATATACCACTACGATCAGGGAAACAAGAGGAAACCAATGGGATAAGTGAGAAATAAGGGTGTTGGGAAGGGTATGGGTCCACCGGTAAAACAACGAGGATTAAAAATGATAGCTATCACAATGATTAGGGAAAAAAGGAGAATCCAATGAGATAGGTCTCAAATAAGGGTGTGGGCATGACCCAAACTCTTTTTTACTCATGTGGAGCCTTGCTCTGACCTGAATAATACTGCAGTGTCGAAATGCCCAAATTATTAACATAAAAAAGGTGTATTAATTTTGCAACCATGATGTAGGAGGCAAGGTTGTGTGGCCAAAATATCATTTATGTTCTTTGTTTGGTATGTTCCCCCCAAGTTAAGGTTTGTAGGGTGCCTATGGAAAAGGGTTTCCCCTATGTTATAGCTCTCTAATATACATGAGGGGTCAAACAATAGTACTCTCCATAATATCTTAGGGCACCAACTAAGGAGGCTCGACCATACCCTTAGCCGTACTACCCAAGTACCCAAGTACTAGAGAGTATCTTCCAGCGTGTTTTTCTCAGTGGCACTATAACAAGCAGGCAGCTAATCAGTTGATCTAGGGCTAGTTTTTGGAGACCTGGGGGACTCCTTATATACTTGTATGTACGTGGGAGTGATGGACGTGTAGAGATTTTGTCTCATGAATACTACTCGAGGGGTAGCAACATGGGTTATAAAGGTTTCCAATAAGGGTGAAACTTTGGTTTCTAGGCAACTCCGTGAAACCGTTTGTATCGCCTACGTGTAGTTTTCCCCATTATAGTTTTACTCGTTGAATGACAGATCTCTATGATTTAAAGACGCCGACAGTACATATCTCTACCCTGGAAAAAAAATCCCATAATTTCTACCAAGCAAAGTGTTTTGATACCACTTGTAAGGTACCAGATGTAATATAATATGCAAAAACATGAATGTTCAACATATATCAATGGAACAACAAAAATATTGAGAAGGGAAACACAAAAATGTTGATATTTCTAATTTACAGATCTGATAATTATTGCCTTATGATTTCAAACAGATTTCAATGTCATTGTTATCATAGAATAATTACACACTGAAAAATTCAATTGAAGTAAAATTGCAGCGGAAATAATAGAATCACAGAGAAATAGCCATGCATAATAGACACAAGATTTATCTTGGGAAAACCCGAACTCGGGAGAAAAACCCAACAAAATTTTCTCTAGAAAAAATTTAATCCAAGTTCACAAATACATCACCAAAAGCCAAGCACATAGAAAGTTGCACCCTAGTGTGAGAAAGAACCCTCAAGCATGTCGCATCATTGAACAAAAATAACGCATCACCAAAAACAACTACTAATATCCTCCTTGAAGATTTCACAGGAACTACTACTGCAACTGCATTGCAACTGATACTAGACTTGCGCACTGCCTGGGGAGCTGAGTGAATGTGTAATAATGAAACTTGCCTTTATTTATACTAATCAAGTCACCTTATTTTACTGGCAGGGTCGACTTGTCATTTTTGTCCTTTAACTTTATTTTATTTATTTTGTAGCCTTTACAAATGTTCTAATGTGCTGACTTGGTCTTCTTGTCATTTATTTCTTTCTAGTGCATTCCAAGGTCTTCTATAATGGTTTCGTTGAATTTTCTTATGGAGAATGACTACCCAAAGTTGAAAAACTTCAACACTCCCTCTCAACGATGGAGACATTCTCCATACTTGGATTTCTTCTGTCATAGAAAAGTTTCTTCATGAGCCATGTTGATGATCCATATCCACAAAATTGTGTCTAACACCTTGGGTCTCAATGAAGACCACGTCTGGACCATTCACCTCCACAAGTACACCCTTGTGAGTGAATGTCACCACAGGTAAACCCATGTGAGTGAATATGCCATTCTTCGTTGGTTAAACTACCAATCCTGAGAGAATGATGTATAATGCTATCTGACACGGAAGCACCTCGATTCCATTGGTAAACTCTAGTAAGTAAGGACTACGCTTGGGCCCATTTACCCCATAAGTAAATGTACCCTTCTCCATGGGCTATATCTAGGAGAAGGTCTGCCCGATGCTTACCTGGGGCACTCACCACCACAAGTACACCCTTGTGAGTGAGTGTCACTTACAGGTAAACCCCTATAAGTGAATTTGTCATTCTCCACTAGTTAAATTACCAATCCAGGGAGAATGGCTCTCGATGCAACCACACACTGGAGGACCATTAGCACCTCAAGTCTTATGTCTTTTGAAGTCTACGCCTAGGCCATTCACCACAGGTACACCCCTGTGAGAGAATGTATGCCCGATGTTTCCTCCTGGAGAACCATCAACACCTCGAGTCTTTTGTCCTTCAAAGACTACGCTAGGGCCATTCTCCACTGGTCAAATCACCATGACCAATCCCAAGAGAATGTTTGCCCAATGTTGCAAAACATTAACACTTCCTCTCAACGAGGGAGACATTCTGCATCACACCAAGCTTGTCCCTGAAGTAAACAAACTTTGCTCTGGACAAAGGCTTGGTGAGAATGTCGGTTATATTCTCATCTGTTGATATGTGTTGAAGCTTCACTACTCCCTTCTGCACCATGTCTCGGATGAAGTCTTGTAAGAAGCTTCTGAAGCCACACTACTTGGCGACTTGCGACACTGGCTGCGATATAATTTGTCTCTGTTGTATTGAGTGCTATAGAAGTCTGCTTCATGCTTATCCCAAAAGTCGTAATTGATCTCAAGATAAAGTAGCACCCCGAGGTGCTCAATCTATCTATTGCACTCCCTATTGAGTCTGAATTTGTATATCCTTGTAGCTTCACTTCACCACCTAAGACAAACCATATCCAACTATACCATATCGTTACCTTAGAACATGCTTCGCTACAACCCAATGGAACTACTTTGGCTTCAACCAAATATTGGCTCAGGGTGCTCTTTGCAAAGCAAATATTTGGTCTAGTGTTGACTAGGTACATCAAGGATCCAATATGTTGCATGTACATCGTGGGATCCACCAAATCTGAATTTGAAGCAGAATCACTCAACTTATTCAGATTTGTCTCCATAGGTGTAGCCATGTACTTGCAGTCCATCATATGGAACCTCATCGGTATCCCCTGACTGAGGAAGATCTCATTTTATCTCTGTCACATCTCTAATCCCAAGAAATAGTACATCCAGCTAGAGCGTAAAACTCGGAGAGATAAGATTTTGAATAAGATAATGAGTAAAATATATATAATGAAAAAATGTTTTTACAATGAATGAATATTACAATGATAGGAGCCCATTATACAAGGGCCCCTATGAATTTTATGGAGAGTCATGACCTTTGGTCATAACTTTTAGTTTATTGTTTAAATTATAATTTATTATTTATTTTGTATTTATTATCTTATTTATTATTATTTTATTTATAACATTGCCCTTCCCTTAAAAAATTTATTTGTCCTCAAAGCAACGGTAATGAAGGGTGTAACTGGCGAAAGTGCTTCGACTCCCATGCAGCGTCTTCTTCCGGTAGATTTTTCCATTTAATAAGATATTCATTGATTACTTTATAATGTGATCTCTTTTCCCGGGTGGCGATAATGGCTTCGGGCTCTAAAATGATTCTTCCGTCCTAATCCAACATAGGAAGTATAGTTTGTGCCTTTTTTTGTTGCCCCGAGACTTTTTTTAGACATGATACATGAAAGACGTTGTGGATACAACTTTTATCTGGTAAATCCAATTGGTACGCTACGTGACTGATTTTTCTATTTATTTGATATGGTCCATAAAATTTTGGAGCGAATTTATTCTTCCCATGTTGTTTAAGGGATAATTGTTTGTAAAGTTGAAGTCTCACAAATACCCAGTCTCCTACTTCGAACTCTCTTTCTGTTCAGTTTTGGTCAGCTTGTTGCTTCATTCGATTCCTTGCAACTATTAAGTTTTCTTTGAGTAACTGAAGGATTTTCTGATTTTTGTTCAAATGGTCTTTTACCGATGCAACTTTTACGTGGTTGGTGGCCAACTCCTTCCATGATGGAGGTTCGTAACCATAAAGAGCTTGGAAAGGTGTCATTTTAGCTGATGTGTGATAAGTGGAATTATACCACCACTCAACAAGGTGCCACCATTGAAATCATTTATTTTGTTTGTCAGAGATAAAACAACAAAGATAGTTTTCTAAACATTTATTGATGACTTATGTTTGACCATCTGTTTGAGGGTGGTAAGTTGAGCTCATATTGAGAGACGTTTCGATCTATTTGCAAAATTCACTCCAAAAATTCCCTTTAAATTTGGCATCTCTATCGCTGATGATAACCTTAGGGAACCCATGTAGTTTGTAGATATTTTTACAGAATATTTCAGCCGTTTGTTTTGCTGAATCTGTTTTCCTTACTCCAATAAAGTGTGCATACTTAGTTAGTATGTCTACTACTACTAATATTTTGTCTTTTTCGTCAGATATTGGTAGTCCTTCAATGAAATCCATTGAAATTTCTTTCCATTTTTGGTTGGGAATGTGTAACGGGTGGAGTAACCCGGGGGTCAACACATTTTCATTCTTGTTCCTTTGACAGAGATCACATTTTGCTACATATTTTCGAATATCTACTCTCATCCCTTTCCAAAAAATGATCTTCGTGCATTATAGTATGTTTTTAAAAATCCTACATGACCTGCAGCTAGGCAATCATGAGATTCTTGAAGAACCTTGGCTTTAAATCTTGAGTTGGTATTTTAGTAGATTCTCCCTTTATACCATAAGATGTCGTTTTTCCATTCGAACTTAGGATATTGATTTAAATTGTTGATTATAGAACAAGTCTCCGGGTTTTTTGCATACTCAGTTCAGATTTCATCTAACCAGTCTGGAATGGTTATTGATATTGCAAAAACTTGTGTTTCTTCATCTTTTCGTGATAGGGCATCAATCACGATGTTGTCTTTTCCTCTTTTATGTATAATTTCCATATCAAATGTGGCCATTTTTTCTATCCACTTTTGTTGTTAAGTTTACAGTGTTTTTTGTTGTAACAAGTACTGGAGACTGTTATGATTTGTGTGTATCAAGAACTTACTTCCCAATAGATATTGGCACCATTTTGTTAATGCATGCATGATGGCAAGCATTTCCTTGTTGTAAGTGGATTGTAAGCATTATGTTTGATTTAATTTCCTGCTCTCAAAAGCTATTGGGTGCCCATCTTGCATCAATATTGGTCTAATTCCAAAACCCGATGCGTCACATTCAATGATGAAAGGTTTGGAGAAGTCAGGTGTTCCTAATATCGGGGTTGTGAACATAATGTTTTTTAAGTTTTCAAAACATTTTTGTGCTTCCAAATTCCATTGGACGAAGTTTTTCTTAAGGATATTTGTTAGAGCGGCGATTAAATGGGCATAATTCTTGACGAATCTTCAATAGTATCCCTCCAATCCTAGAAATCCTCTTAACTTGGATATGTTTTTGGGTTTAGGCCATTCTGTGATTGCCTCGGTTTTCTTGGGGTCTACCTTGACTCCTTTTTTGGATATGATGTGACCAAGGTACTTTACTTCCTCCTTACCAAATGTACATTTTGACATTTTGGCATAGAATTGATTATCCTCTAGAAGTGATAACACTTTACCCAAATGTTTCATATGCTCCTCCCATGTTTTACTGTACATTAAGATATCATCGAAGAAAACTAAGACATGTTTCCCTAAGTATGGGTGAAATAATTCATTCATTGTCGCTTGGAAAGTGGCAGGGGCATTAGTTAGCCCAAAGGGCATCACCTTGAATTCGTAGTGTCCTTCGTGTGTCTGGAAGGCAGTCTTGGCTACATATTCTGGTCTGACTCTAATCTGATAGTACCTAGATCTTAAATCAAGTTTTGAAAAATATCTTTCTCCGTGAAGTTCATCCAACATTTCATCAATAAACAGGATGGGGAATTTATTTTTAATTGTTATTTTGTTTAGCCCTCGGTAATCTATGCATTGGACGGAGTTTTTCTTAAGGAGATTTGTTAGAGCGGTGGTTAAATGGGCATAATTCTTGATGAATCTTCGATAGTATCCCGCCAATCCTAGAAATCTCTTAACTTGGATATGTTTTTGGGTTTAGGCCATTTTGTGATTGCCTCGGTTTTCTTGGGGTCTACCTTGACTCCTTTTTTGGATATGATGTGACCAAGGTACTCTACTTCCTCCTTGCCAAATGTACATTTTGACATTTTGGCATAGAATTGATTTTCCTCCAGAAGTGATAACACTTGACCCAAATGTTTCATATGCTCCTCCCATGTTTTACTGTACACTAAGATATCATCGAAGAAAACCAAGACATGTTTCTGTAAGTATGGGTGAAATAATTCATTCATTGTCGCTTAGAAAGTGGCAGGGGCATTAGTTAGCCCAAAGGGCATCACCTTGAATTCGTAGTGTCCTTCGTGTGTCTGGAAGGCAGTCTTGGCTACATATTATAGTCTGACTCTAATCTGATAGTACCCAGATCTTAAATCAAGTTTTGAAAAATATCTTTCTCCGTGAAGTTCATCCAACATTTCATCAATAAACAGGATGGGGAATTTATTTTTAATTGTTATTTTGTTTAGCCCTCGGTAATCTATGCATAATCTGAAAGATCCATCTTTCTTTCGAACTAACACTACTGGAGTTGCATATGGACTTCTGTTATTTTTTACGACACCACATCTTAATAGGCCTTGGGATAATCTTTCTATTTCTATTTTGTGGTGATGAGGGCATCTGTATGGTCTAACCTTGGCTGGGCTTGATCCTTGTTTAACTTCAATTATATGTTCAAATTCTTCTTTGAGGTGGTAACTCCATGGGAAGGTATTGAAATACCTTCTTCTGTTTTTGAATTAGATCTTCGACGTCTGATGTTCTGAAGTCATCATGTTCTAATTCTTGTATTTTGATGTTGTGGCATTGGACGAAGTATGTGGTTGCTCCTTTTCGGATCATTTTTTCCATTTGTTATGATGACACAACATGTGTTTATAGAGGTTTAAAACCATCTAAATTATAACTTTTTCCTTGCCATTTGAATTGGATGAAATGTTCTTGGTGATTGACTACGTATGTGCCCAAGGTTTGTAACCATTGGACTCCTAAAACCACATCTACTCCTCCTAGAGGGACAATGTAGAGTTATGGTTCCAGATTGAAATCTTGGATTTGGAGTTTCACCTTATGACATTTTCTGACATTTCCAATTTTTTTGATGTCTGGGACTGAATATACAAATAATTTGAGTTTCCTTGCAATCTTGATATCGAGGAAATTGTGGGTACTTCTAATGTTGATTAGTGCGGTGACATTATCATTTTTGATATGTCTTTTTAATTTAAGAGTTTGTGGTTGGGTAATGCCTCTGATGGGTGTGAGTGATATTCTTGGTGTGTTGTCTTCTATGAGCTCTGAGGTGTCATTTTGGAAATTTTCCATTTCTTCATTTATTGATTATGTTGAGTCTCATTCGTTGTCTTTTTCTGCTTCACAAGTGTACAATTGTTTTGAGTTATCTTCGATCTGGCACCTATGTCTTGGGTCCCATTTCTTTCCACATCGTTTACATTTTCCTTCTTTTATCCTTTGGGACTCTAAACTTCTTCTTCTATCTTCATGTAGATTGGGTGGTATGTATTTGTTATTTCCTATGGTCTGAGGTACACTCCTTCTTGAGTAAACATTGTTGAATCTTGATTGGCCTTCTAGTTTTTCTTCTGCGGATTTCAGCTTGCGTATTGCTATTTCTATCGTAGTAACCTCATGTAATCTTAACTCGTCTTGGATATGTGGTTTGATACCACCTATGTAAGACTGGAGTAATTGATCATCAGATAGTCCAAATACTCGGGTGGTGAGAGCTTCCCATTGATGCATAAATTCATCTATGTTGCCTTTTTGTTGTAGTTTGGTGAGTTTTGAAAAAAAAACTTTTTCCGAGACGCCCTGGCATCTTTAAAAAAAATCCTTTTTGAAAGAATTCCAATTATATAACTAAATTCTTCCTTTCCACCATAGATACCAATTGTATGCAGTGGCTTCGAGGTACATGGATGCGTATTTGACCTTTTCTTCATCGGTTGTAATATTATATATATGGAAATATTCTTTAGTTTTGTTAAACCAAGCCACACATTGGTTATCGCCTCCATTGCATTTTGATAGTTAAATTTTTGCTTTGGGAGGATAAATTATTAAGGGTTGATGTTGTGATATAGGTTGGGAATTTGAATTGTAGGGAGGTGGTGGAGGTGATGTGTTAGATGTGCTTGAGTCACTTGGTTGTGGTTGGGTGGCGTGTTAGTGCCCTTGGCCTTTTATTAATTTTAAAATCTCATTAAGCTTTTCTTCCCGATGTTGTGTCATCACAACCAAACTTTGTTTCAAATCGTCATTTATTTCTCGTTTAAAGTTTCTCAAGCCTTGTTGTAGGTTAACTTTGAGTTCTTGAAAAATATCGTCTTCAAGATCTTGTTTTAGATTATCCATGCCTTTGTGTACTTCGATTATGACTTCTGTTGAATTTTTTTCTTTAATATTATGGGTCAACTCTTGTTTGAGTGCCTCGTTGTTGAGCCTTGTTTCTTCTAGTAACTCATCGTGATTTTTTAGTATTGACTTTTCGAGTGATTTTCTAATGCTTTTACACTCTTGGTCTATTTTTTCCACTTGAGTTTTTAATTCCGACATCCTTCTGGTGTTTGGGGGTGAGTATTTTTCTGTAATATTGATCTTGCTTGGAATATCCCTTCTTAATTATTTGAATTAAATAATTGTAATTTAAGGAAAATTAATTATATATATATATATATATATATAATTAATGGTGTAATGGGGGGTACGACTATTTACTGATCCAAGTGGATATTGGTGGCCACCCACCTATTCCACTTGGACCCCCACCATTGCTTCTTTCAGTTTTTCAGTTTTCGCACAGTTTACTATTTTTAGCAGTTTTTTCGGGTCCTGAACTTCCAGGGCCATTTTGAGGCCCTAAACGATG
>SNQJ01S0012692.1:16140-27139 GCA_010110895.2 Picea sitchensis
ATACCCTATCCTTCTATGGACTTTAACTTATAACCTTTTAAAAAGACAAACCTATGAATTTTAACTTATAATTTTTTAAAAGGACAAACTTGTTCTTAATCTATTAAGAGGAGAGGAGAGACGAGAAGAGGAAAGACATGTTCTTAACCATTAAAGACTCACATTTTAATTTTTGCTAATTACACTAACTTAAAAATCAAAATATTATTTATTTCTCATATTTAAATTACTATGTAAATAAATCATAAATCCATCCTAACCTGATCTATTATCCACGNAATATATAAATAATAATAATAATTTCAAGATTAAACCAGAATTGGTTTATGATCTCTTTTATACTCTATCCTTCTATGGATTTTAACTTATAACTTTTTAAAAGGGCAAACCTGTTTTTAATATTATGTGGGTGGGGGTATTAATAGAAAAAACATATTATATGTTTTTTCTATTAATGCCCCCACCCACCCCATTTTAAAATCTGTTAATTACAATAACTTTAAAAAAAAAAGTTATTTATTTTCTCATATTTAAATTAATATATAAATAATAATAATAATTTCAAGGTTAAACCAGAATTGGTTTATGATCTCCTTTATACCCTATCCTTCTATGGACTTTAACTTATAACCTTTTAAAAAGACAAACCTATGAATTTTAACTTATAATTTTTTAAAAGGACAAACTTGTTCTTAATCTATTAAGATTAAGAGGAGAGGAGAGACGAGAAGAGGAAAGACATGTTCTTAACCATTAAAGACTCACATTTTAATTTTTGCTAATTACACTAACTTAAAAATCAAAATATTATTTATTTCTCATATTTAAATTACTATGTAAATAAATCATAAATCCATCCTAACCTGATCTATTATCCACGATGTTTATGTTTATTAATCTATTATCCACGATGTTTATGTTTATTAAAATAAATGATTTTTTTAATCTCTTGATAAAAGAGATATCCAAAATTGAGAACTAGTTGTAAATGCCATTATGATATATTATATTAGATATACACATTAAAAAACATTCAGTTTTTTATGAGTTTTTTTCATTAGAGTTGCTTAATAAATCAAGGGTCTAAGCCTTCTTATCCCGGTTGCTTAATAAATCCGGCATAAAGATGGATTATGCGAATCTATGCTAGTTCCTTAAAAAAATGGAGGTGAAGAATCCCTTTATAGTTTCCTATTATGTAATAATTTCCCTTTACCCCATAAAAATGGCAGCTATACCAATTTGAACTGAAATCAAATTTTACCATGATAAAAAC
Organism: Picea sitchensis; assembly: GCA_010110895.2. Classification (NCBI taxonomy): domain Eukaryota; kingdom Viridiplantae; phylum Streptophyta; class Pinopsida; order Pinales; family Pinaceae; genus Picea; species Picea sitchensis. The sequence continues at coordinate 17,417 of SNQJ01S0012692.1, forward strand.
AATGATGCACTTTAGTGTAGACCTGCAATAAAAAAATATTAATAAATGCAGCCATTTAATCATCACAGCAAACAGGAGAGGACATTTTCCCTTACACCCAATAGTATATGTCGCAAGATGTTAAACTCTTTACCCTTCTGGTGGATAAGAGTCTAGTAATACAATTGACTATACAATAATTAAAATAATAACGCACACGCCACCTTTAGAACGTTGTCAGCCTTAAATTTGAAAAAATAGTCGATCTTTAAGGACTGTCATAATATTTATGCCATATACAATAGTGGTTAATATAACCAAATATTTATGTACAGTCGGAATAGACAGAACTGCACTGCTGTGCGTTGTTCCTGTATCTTATTCATGAAACCTTCTTGGTACAAAAAATGAAGATGTACGCTTGTAGTCTGTAGAAGATGAGAATAATTCCAGATAAGCAGATTGTGCTACAAGTGTAGTCCAGATAAGTTTTCATTAACTTGAAAAATTCAAATGATAAGTTTTCGTTAAGTTGAAAAATTCAAATGATACCTTCTGTTGAAATACTGACACTGCCCTTTCGCTACAATACTAAAGACAGTGTAATAATTACTGCTGCCACCGTGCATACTAAAGCCTGCATGCATTAACATATTAGAAAGAGTCACCTAACGGTGTTGGATGTTTTTGAAAAAAAAACAAGCACTTGCAAAAGAACATAAGTTTGACATCTACAACATACCTTCAAAATAGACTATGAGAAAATTATAAAACAGACATGTCATATCAAAGATTCAGAACAAGTTAAGCGGCGTTTCAAGGAGAACAAGCTTTGCAAACAGTGTAGCTTGTTTGCTTTGCGACATAAACAGCTGCAAAGAAAGTATGAATGCTACTAAAAAATAAACAGCTGCAAAGAAAGTATGAATGCTACTCAAAAATGTAACTGACAAACAGAAATAATCTATGTTGCATTGGTTTTCGGGACGAGGGAACGGCGGGGACAGGGGACGCGTCCCCGGGACGGCTAGAGCGCACCCCCAAATTTTTCAGGGGACGGCGGGTTGGGGACGGCAATAATATATATATATATTAAAAAATATTAAAATTCACCATAAACATTTGTAGTTACTTCAAGCTTGTAAGTATAACCAGCTATACTATACAGTGTTATGCACAACCCTTACACTTGCCAATACTGAAAAAGCTCGAGCAATTTAAAAAAGAGCCAAATGACATTTGATTATTGACTACTAGACAAGAGCAAAATGCAGTTTAGCTTTAAGAAACTTAAGTGAGAAATGTTTCTATAGCAGTTCTTCTTACTCGTATTTCTTGTGAATGACAATTATGTTAAAACGTAAAAGGCATTCCCTTATCAATAGGTTTTGCAGATTTTTATGGTTGTGTTGAAAACCACTATAAAACACTTTGGTTCTGTAAAGAGATTAGATTCATATTTCAGATTAAGAAGGTGATTGAATAGGAATTTATTCAAACATTTAGTACCCAATCGAAGTCACTACTATCTTATTGTTTTCACAATGCTTGAGGTTGGAATGGTGGAAGCACTATAATTGAATGACTCCTGGAAACCCATGTAGAATATCTAAAAGCTAAGATGACCAGAAAAATGAGAAGAACAAGAGCAGTAACCATAAGGATCAACCCTTTGAAATGTTGCATTTCTTGTTTTTTTGACATGGAAACTTTGCTTCTTGTAACCTTGTTGCTGAAAATACAATATTTAAATCACCAAAAACCCAAATCAAAACCCATGTTTTGAGCTACAACTTTTACAACAGATTTAGATTCAATGCAATGCAAAAATAATGGATGGGAAAAATGATCTTATTGTCCAATCATCAATTTCCATGATTTTCAAGACTGAAGATATATGCCCGGAATATCCCCAAAAAAATCCCTGAAATCTACCTAGAACATCCTCAAAATCTGTCCGGAACGTCCCTGAAATCTGTCCGGAACGTCTTGGGGACGGCCAGCAAGTCCCCGAGTCCCCAATGGAGTCCCCAACAATTTGGGTAAGTTTCCTAAGGGTCCCCAAGTCCCTTAGGAATGCGGGGACGACGGGTACGCGGGTTTTTTTGGGGGGGACAGGTCCCCGTGCAACATAGGAAATAATAAACCAACAAACAAGATCCACTCAGAACAGGGAGCCAGTAAAACATGTGATACGACTAAATGAGGAGGATACCAAGACAGCATTCCATGGATGTAGAGCAAATCAAGTCATGTTCGTATTAATCTTATACATAGAATCAAAGCCATATAGCTTGATTGCTTACGTACCTAGTTTACTGAGGCTAGCCGTTAGTCTATATCTGTGGACTTTATTGTGATGCATGTCTACAAATTTAGTCTTATTCATATTTGATATATTTATAGAAATCTACCTATATATGAATCCTCTAATCAGTATCAAAGCTGTGGAGTAGACGCTTAGGCACTTGCAAACTCACGAAAATTAGTCCCCATTTCAGCAATTAGCCAAGATCTAACTTTTCTGAGTGCACTTTAATGGTTTATCTTTAGCCCCAATGTGGTTTGTTTATAAAAACCTCCTAAGGCATCAGTTTGTGCAGTATCCCGAGTTTCAGGATGTTTAAGTGTGCTAAACATGGGCTTAAAGCGCATCTGAAACTCAGGACAGATAATCATGCCATTAACACACCGATGAATTGCATTGCGCTAATTATTCGAACTATAATGTTGTTCCCATCAACCCAGATCATGCCCGTCCATTGCCAACATCCCATCGCTCATTCACTGCTCACAACGTATAACATTGACCACTAACCATGACCAAAATCCCTTTCATTATGATCATGGATATCGGTTTTTCCTTCATGCTCATCCATTGCCAACATCGCATTTCCCGTTCACTGCTCGTGACATCAAACATTCACTACTAAGAATTCGTTTCATTATGACTACAGGAAATTGTGTCCTTGTTTAGACAATGTTACATTGGCTATGGGTTTTGTCAATGTTGTGACACTTGGACTCGTCAAAGACTCGGCTGGCCTGGGACTCAGCAAGACTCGGTGGATTGGGAAAGACTCAGCAAATACAAAAAAACTAGAAATATAGTAAATTCCGTGCACAAAAAATATGGCAAAGTTTGTGGCAAGTATGGCGAGTTTGTGGCATGTCTTGGCTAAGTTTCCCACGAGTCTGGGAGTGGTTAGTTTCAATGGCGACACTTAGGCCATTACTTTCGCCAGCCAAGACTAAGCAAGACTTGCGAGTCTTAGCCGAGTCAAACAAAACTGGGTTTTATTGATCCCATCTGCATTTTGCCTCTCTGCATTTTGTCCCTAGACTCATCCACGCTTCGTTCTATGCCAAGCCTAACATGTTTCATCATCAACCCATCCTTGGTTAGTAATAATCACACCTCACTGCCTATCAGAACCAAGCGAAATGCATTCAAGACTTATCTCCTTGGGTGCAAGATAAAGTCACATTGGTGGGCACGAGGGATACCTAAGCATTGGTTAGCAGATGGGCAGTTTAGTACTCAGTGCTCATAAAGATCGGCAGATCATTTCATGAACAGGATAAAGTGTGTCCCGGTGAAGGGAAATTTTAACATGCTGGAGTAAGGAATTTCCATTAGGCAGTGGAGCACAGTATATTCCAAAAGGCCATACGAGTGCAATTGTGCTTGTTGCAAAGTTCGGGAAAACAGTTGGGAATCTTCAGTAAGGAAATGGAAAATAAAGCTGTCTACGAATCTGAAATGCCTGGGAAGATGAACATGTTCAAGACTCGGGCAAACTCAATTTTTGCAATTTTACTGAAAATCTGTCATAATTAAGCAGAACATATCCAAAAAAGTTACATGGATGAAGCAGAATATAGCTCTCTGATAAAAAAGGATAGCAGTACCCCACAAGTGTAATATAGAAACAAACTCTCTCTAGCATACCGAGGTGTGAGAGTTTTTCCCCAAAACGGTGATTAGTGAAAATATTTTCAAATTGACAATTCCCATTCCTCAAAAGATAAAAATAAGGAGTCAGATATTGTAGCAGAGTATGGAACATACTGATGGTTGAAACTTGAAACTTCAAATGAATCATCTTTTCGGCTAGTTCTTTGGAGTCGTAATATAAAGGTCCTACCAAAATCAATGCATCTAAAGAGCACTATATCAATATGACAAAAACATTATCTCATCCATTAAAGCTCTTCCAACCAAAATGGAAAATAATGTCTAATTATTAAGCTACTGCCATTGCCTCCAAAGCAACCAAAACACATGAATCTGCAGGTTAAGGAGCTGGATTTGGAACTTATTCTGAGACGAGATCAACTGATTATTCAGCTGAATCAATTGGATCCTAGTCCGCAATTCTTCAAGGCTACCAGTTAGAAATCTGGGATCCTATTCATGTCGTTTACAGTTTCACTAATTGAATCAATATGCTATCTACACTCTGCCCATCATATAGAAAATGTTATGCAGCAATCTTAAAATGCTCCCCCCAAAAGAACCAACGATATAAGAAATTAAACTACTAAGAATGCTTCCTTTAAACTTTAAAGGTGTCGAGCACCCAGCACCTGGCTATGAGGTGGGAGACCATTTAACACTTTATGACAAACACCATGCCCAGCCCACTTAAGCGGCCATGATGGCCCCACTCTTTCATGGTACTAAACATGTCACATCTTTGGGGGGGAAGGTAAATATCACCACCCCCATTTTACCAACCAGTCAAGCCCCCAGTGATGGGAGCCAACAATATAAAACAACTTGAGGTGATATAATTAGAAAAGCAACAAATATATTCTACTAACGTTCACAAACAACCAAAAATAAAGATTGGGACAAGACAACTTATTAATGTCCGCAAACGATGAAAAATGAATAATGGGACAGCAAAAATTGGGCATTCAACATATGAATATATGTCAGGGTGGAAACTGTAAACAACTCTCATTGAAGCCTGTCCAGAGATCAATCAACTTGAAACAAACTATTTTTTCTTAGAATTTTTTTTTACTATATGCAGTAGTAATACAATACCTTGCTAATCCAATGTACTCATGTCAAATGCGAAGTTAACATGTGTGAGATAAATTGGAAAAATCGGTTACCAATGCCCATTGTGGGACACTAGCAAGTACTATGGCTACAACAAGCTCCCAGGGATATTAGTGTCAATTTAATTGATTCAATGTGTAATTATACAAATTGGTTTGGTTAAAATTCCACAAGAATGGTTTGGTTAAAATTTGATGAGGGTGTTGAAAATAAGATACTTGTATTAATGTCCAATGAATGACCACAATAGTAGGTCAATGAAGATAAGATAAGATACTTGTATTAATGTCCAATGAATGACCACAATAGTAGGTCAATGGTACTCGAGTACAAAGATACTTGTATTAATGTCCAATGATGACTGCAATAGGTCAATGATACTCAAGAGTACAACCCAATGCAAGTACTTGTGGAAGTGCAAAAGCAAATCCAGGAAAGTCTAGTGGAGGAGTGGTGAATGAAGATGACGAAGGCAAATTGATTCTCAATTATGCATTATAAACAAGCGATACTACTAATACTGAAATTGAGATTATAGCTCGTTCAGGGTCTTCAATAGTACAAGGCTTTAAATTAACAAGCTCTTGATCCTAGGAGATTCAATGTTAACTCTTATCTTGTGAATAGGAATTGGAGTATGAACAATTGGAAGCTTCAAGACGATACTCTGGAATGCATTCTTTACATAAGTATATTAGAAGGAATTTAAACACAATGACAAATAAAATGGCTAATGAAGAGGATAGATTATGCCCCTCGAAGGTTAATATTGCCAACTTTCAGGATGGGACCAATGTTATCGGAACCGGTTAGTCCAACCGGTTTTGGAGCAAAACCAGGTCAAATAGGCATATGGAACCGTTTTTGACCGGTTCAATACCAGACCGGCCGGTTCCATAAAGGAACCGGGAACTGGCCAGTTCAGTACCGAACAGGCCTTTAGGCACCCAACCGGCCGGTTTCGTACAGCTTTGTACGACACAACGTGGACCCATAATTTTCATTTTTTTTTAAATAATAATAATTTAAAAGAAGGGGGGGCTATTACTTAAATCTAGGGCCTACTCAAACCTAGTAATTAATGGTAATATAAAAGTGACATTCTCCTTTTATCTTTCATTTTCATCCTTCTAGTTAAATTTGTAATATAAAAGTGACATTTTCCTTTATCTTTCATTTTCATCCTTTGACTTAAATTTTTAACATTACCATTAATTGTTTCAAGATGTTTGAGTGGTTCCAACCTCATTGGACTTCATATGGAGAAAGTAGAATTTTAGGTCCCACTGAAAATTCAACAAACTTAATGGTTTTCAAGATTTCAAGAATGGCAGAATTGCAACGTTTCCACTGGATTCTATCATGTATGAGGGTATGGAACTAGCATTTAATCAAGAGCAACAAGCCCTCTATGTACCTCAATGTTGGTGGCATTGACTGTTGAAGTCTTTTGTCACGACTCTCATAAAAATGTACCCTTCACTCAAGTAAAATCACTTATTAGGCATGTTAATTTTTTTCTATCTTATTCTAATGGTTAGAGGGTGACACTAATGATGAGGATCCTAATATAGGTAATGATTTTGATGATATGTATTTATTTGTTGTAGCATGATTATTTTTGGACTCTAGAGGACATTTAAAGCCTCTTTGTTGATGTATTTTGGTTCTTGGATTGCACTCTCTACTATTTTGGTTATATGCACTCTCACTTGCTATATAAATGAGAAACTTTGCATATTTGTGTATAAATGGTTTGGATTCATATGGTTGCACACGAATATATATGTTTTCTTTCAAAATTTGAATATTTTATGTAGTTTTTGGTCGACCGGTTTTTTTTTATTCCAGTCTGGATCACATTTTTTGGGTCAACTGGTTCGGTCACCAGTCCGGTTCTGATAACATTGGATGGGACTATACAATATGATTGAGATACTAAAATTATTGTATTTTAATGATCTGCAGTGATTAGGTCATGAAAAGGGTTAAATGGTAAACCTATTATCATAAAGGTTTATGAATATCTTTGGAGCTGTTATAAAACTCATAATAAGGGCGAAAGATGACGGAACAAATTTTTGAGGTTGTCCTGTAACTTTTGTGGTTAAAATTAGACAGCACCCATATTCAAATTTTCATTGTGAACAGTGCAGTCATTGATCCATATTACACATGGAAATTGGAGATGGAAGGGAACGCAGGTGGCACCAGGAAGCTGGGCAAAGAGCCAGTTTACAGTGTGAGGGTGAAATTAAACATGGAGGAGGCCCACGTAATTCTACAACATAGAAGAATGTCTTTAACCTTGCAAAAGAAATGAGAGAGGGGGGCACGGTATAATTTTAGCAGGTATTGCCAACGATGGAACCACATGTATGGCAAAGTGGTTAATCTCATTCACAACAATATAAAGCTTGAGGCATATACCGACAATATCCTGAAGATGCAGCAGAAAATCAGGGAAATTAGAGAAGTACACTAGGTGATCTGCAAAAGCAAGAGATAATGTTGCAAAATTTGCTGGTAAAGATGGATGTGGTTGAAGCAAAAGACTATTGCTTCCACGAATGGAGTCGGGGCATTAAGTGATAAAGGGAAATATGAAGAGGGACTTCATAAAGTACGTGGAGAGAATTCCTCACTCGGGTGATTTTAATTTGTAGAACCATTTTGTCCTGTGGAATAGGTCAGATTGGTAGGTGGCAAAAACACAAGGCCAAAGGGCAACTTTAGTTTTGAAAGAGTTTTTGAGGTATAGTTTTCAGAGTGTGATAGATGGATGAAGTTAGGGAAATATTTTGTTGTAACAAAACAGGGTTGGAAAATAGGTGAGAATAGCAGTTTTGTGACAGTGGTTTTAGTTAATAATTTGTCTGCTTGTATGAGGAAATTTCTGGAAATGTCGCATCCATTTTTAAATCAACGTTCCAGACCAAACTATTGTGGTCCATCTTCGGGAAATTTTTTGTGAAGAGAATCTAATTCATAATGTGAATTAATATTAATTAAATTGAATTAGAGAGAGATTAATTATGTTATAATAAGAAAGTGTTATATTTATATATATAATATACTAGTTATTATAAATAGTTTTTAAAAAATAAGATTTGTACACTTATTATAATATAATTACCTTTTAATAAAATAATTATATAGGAAGATATTATTGAAGTCATGAATAACATATCATACTTAGGAACTATTATTATTATAAGAAAAAGTCACTATATAATATAATCACAATTAACAAGTTTATTTATTATAAATATAATATTTATTTATTTATTTATGAACTACTACAAAATATAAACTTACTATTAAATTATAATTTGTGGAATGATATTATAATATTTATTATAATTATTATATCATCAAATTAATACCTAAGAACAATTACTATATTATTTATAGTTGGTAAAGAAAAACGATATTAATATTTAACTATTATATTTATAAACATTATTATATAATATTTCTAAATTGTTGGCTTACTAAATTTTTTATTATTGGAACTAAATTCAAAGGAGGTAACCCAACATTTGTGTACTTACATTAATATTTATTATAATATCATTATAATAGCATCCAAAATTCCTATCATAAAGTAGTAATTACTCTACACATATATACACACACACACTTAAAAAGAAAAGAAAATAATAAAGAAAGAGAATAACCAAATGAATATAAAAAGAAAATAAAGGAAAAAAAATTGAAATAAAAAGAGAGAGAGGAAAACATGTCACTGAACCAAGAAACTAAGTAGAGGACAAAGTTGGGATCCAACTTTAGCTGATCTTCCAACCATCATCTCTATTGCTATTATCAGGTCTCCTTTCAATCTCGATAGCTTCCCTGAATTTTCTATTGAAATGATGATCCACTTTGGCCAAAATCTTGGCTTCATCAACGCAAATATGATGCTTGGTTTTGTCTGAGTGCTCGGCTAAGGCAGACGAACAAACTTGATTGTGTTTAACATCGGCAGCATGTTCTTCGATTCTAATATTTACCGAGCGACTAGTTTCACCCACAAGGTTTTCCACATGAGCATGGGATCATGTAGACAGCTTTTTTATTTGTAGGATCAATTGGGCCTTTAACGGATCTTAGGGAGTTCCTAACTATGGATAAGGGTTTGAATGTTGCTCCAATGTTTTTCTTCTTGGTTTTCCACATGAGCATATGATCATGTAGACACCTTTTTGATTTGCAGGATCTACTGGGTATTTAACGAATCTTAGGGAGTTCCTGATTGTGGACAAGGGTTTGAATGTTGCTCCGATGTTTTTCTTCTTGGTTTTCCAAATGAGCATGGGATCATGTAGACATCTTTTTGATTTGCAGGATCTACTGGGTCTTTAACGAATCTTAGGGAGTTCCTAATTATGGATAAGGGTTTGAATGTTGCTCCAATGTTTTTGTTCTTTAGGACTTTAGCAATCCTGTCTGTGGTCCCTTGAATGTAGGGCAGGAAGACCTTGGACGCTGTTGAGATTTGGGTACCTTGAAAAGTGGTCCCCATGTGCTTATGAGTCTCTAAGAACAAAGGGGGAAGACTATTACTCTCATACTTTACTTTATGATTCTAATTTCACTTTGACTTAGGAGTTTTAAGTCAAAAGTGAAATATGTCACTTAAGTCATAAAGTGACAATTAATTCACA